>JAVTVY010053572.1:0-27733 GCA_036873755.1 Hanleya hanleyi
CGCGGTCAAAAGGTCAAAGGGTCACCTCCAGGTCAGACGGTCCAATGTCCAATGAGACAATGTTGCGGTATCGCTATAGTCAGAGCTTGAGCACAAAAAAAGGGGATTCTAGATGAACCTGGGAAAGATGGGAAGTTCCATTTGGACCAATCAGCGGTCGAGAAAAAGAGCCAATCAGCGATCGAGAAAAAGAACCAATCAGCGATCGAACAATCAGCCAATCGAATTGGGGTACTCACGGTGTGCTTTCGCTGACGTCCGCGCCTACATCTGGGTTCTTGTATACCCGGGTAATGTTTTTCTGGACATGGATGGGTTACCTTTGGCTCCATTCTAGGCCACTGATTGGCTAATACGGTGTTCAAAGCCACTTTCATGCATTATGCTCATAGAACTTATAGTCATAATCTATACGTGTTGGACGAGTCTCTTCACTCACCGTATACACGTACCTCAATGAAATGCCCGCTCCAAACCTAGACCAAAGACACGTACTTGGTCTGTAGGCTGATTTCATTGGCTCTCTATTTTTACTATAGTGCTCTTGCATTCTAACCTTGATGGGTTACCTAGAACTTATAGTCATCAACATAATCTATACGTGTTGGACGAGTCTTTTCACTCACCGTATACACGTACCTCAATGAAATGCCCGCTCCAAACCTAGACCAAAAACACGTACTTGGTCTGTAGGCTGATTTCATTGGCTCTCTATTTTTTACTATAGTGCTCTTGCATTCTAAACTTGATGGGTTACATTTTGGCCCCATCCTACACCACTGATTTCAGTTTGACTGAATCTCCACATTGGGCATTGATGCATTAGGAATAAAACACACAAGACAGGGTTTTTTGGTGAGATCTCATTTTTTTTTATTCAGTGAACAACAACAACGTGAGAACAACCACGTGAAAACTCAAGCCCAGAACAAGGGGCTTGTAATTAACTGAAGCCCAGAACAAGGGGCTTGTAATTAACTGAAGCCCAGAACAAGGGGCTTGTAATTAACTGAAGCCCAGAACAAGGGGCTTGTACATTGAAGCCCAGAACAAGGGGCTTGTCATTAACTTAAGCCCAGAACGGGGCTTGTACATTGAAATGATGGGCGGCCCAGTAATAGACGAGTACATCGCGGTCCTCGGCCTGGGGGTACTCGTCAAACATCTGTACGATAGTAGATAAGGGTCTTCCCCGGCATCGATGGTACAGGTAAAACAAGCAATATTGTCCGCACACGCCACTGGTCAGGCTTACCAATTACCAGTATACGAGTTGTCAGAGCATTTCCATCATAGCTCTCTAGATTTGTATCTAATACCGCTTATGCCGGTGCTAGGGGCCGTGTGGTCATATCATCCAAGTTGCCACATGAACAGGTACAATAAAAGCGTGCCTGAGATACAACACATATCACGAATCCTTAGATTCTTGGTATGTGCTTTAGAATAGGTTAACCAGAAGACTATTCTGTGAAGTCATGTGACACAGTCAGTATGTCGGCACCTCTTCCCACTTCCCTTATATGTGTTGTAATTTGCAACGTTTGACTGTTCCAACACCACGTCTCTGTGCCTTGATCCATGAAGTCTGTTAAATCGGGATGGAGGGGTGGCAGGCCGTACGGGTCAAAGTATTCGCCCTGCTGTTCTGTCAAGTACACGGCCACCCAGTGTTCACCGGGTCGATCCATCGGGTCCGTGTTGAGAACGTAAGCAGCAGGATACATACGGTCTAATGGAAACACATCTCGGGCGAACACCCCTTGAAAGACCCTACGTGTCTCTGGGTCATTCTCCAGCACGGTGGTTATCTGGTCTGTATCCATTTTAGGTGGAGAAGTCACACAGGACGTTGCGCGCCTTGTCCACTTGAATGATGTTGTCAAACTCGGCGCAGCAGATCACATTGACGGTGGTCGCCAGGGCTCGTGCAAAGTGGATTTCCAACCGTAAGTTGCCTTGCTTGGCCAGGGCCAGCTGATGGTCGTTCTCTAAGGTGGGGGTCAGATCGAAACAGAACAACGTGTATCCGTTCGCGTAGTCCTCCTGACTGATCATATTCCCTTCGTCCTGGTTTATTTGACCGGTGGCTGTAAACAGGCTCTGATAGGCTCGAATGAAATTCCTCCGCCCAAAGTTCGGTGTTAAGGCCGTGGCTGGCACCTGTTGTCCATCCACATGCAGGGCCACAAAATTGATGCCGAAATGTTTAAAGTCAAACGGATTCTCTGGGTAGGCTCCGCTGAAACTGGTATTTTCCACACAGGCCAGGATCAATCGCTTGGGTAGTTCCCCCAGGAACAGGTTTTCTTTGTTGGCGCCCATATTTCCAGCAGGCACAGAGAACACTTTGGTTTGTACACGTCGGATAGGGTACTGGGCTGGTTTTGTTTCCAAGGCTTTCATGTGTCCCACGGCTGGATTCGGTTTCACTTTTCGGACATACAGGACTGCGTCTTGGATGACAATCTTATAGTCCGCTGCATGCCCCTCTACGTTAGTGGCCATCAAGGCGAAGGTCGGAGGCGCCCGTATCAGTCGGATTTTGATGGGATCTTGTTCAAGAGGTACCGGTCTTGCATGAACATGTCTGCATGCAGTCGACCCATCATATCCACCGAGGCACTGTTCGCAGTGAAAGCCTTCCGTTTGTTGTATCCCCCATTGTCCGCCGTGTCCATGTGCTCGGGCGTGTCCTTGTAGAATAAAGCGGTTGTCAGCTGAGATTTTTTAGCCTCTCGGCCATACGACAACAGTGTCTCGATGTAGGCTCGATAGGGGTACGTGTTGGTGGAGTCACTGATGAGTTTGTCGCTGAGAAAAATATCCACCTGCTGAAACATCGAGTGCAGCCAGAGATTCGTCGGGCCCACCGTTGCTTGGTCAGCGATTCTGGTGCCAGCTCCATTGACCACCTTGGCTTTCACATACAAGTAGGTATGGGCTAAATCCACATAGGCCGTATCCGCATTACTGATGGTGAACTCGATGGGCCCGGTTTCGTTGATGCTGGAGAGCGGGAGATGCTCCACCCATAATCCTTGTTCGACACTGGTTTGTGTGGGCGGCACGGTCCACAAATCAAATTCACTGTTGGTGGAGGGGCAGGACTCGGCGTGGATTAAGGACATGTTTTAAGAAAAGATATCCTTTGTCTTCTTCGATGTGCGTCGTCGCTGGGTCGGTCGTCGACTGGTGCGTGGTCTCGGTGGGGCAGCTCTTTTATTCCCAACGGTGCGTTGTGCTTTGGCCACCAAGACGCCTCCCGCTTCTTTGGCCCGCCGTTTCAAGGATTCTTTGGGTGCCGTACCCCCCAAGACATCACCGGCGACTTGCAGTCCACTGCGTACCGCTTGTTTGCCGATTGCTTTCACCCCACGCGTCACCAAGGGCAGGAACGTTTTCACAATGCTGCCGAGTATGTTCCCCAGACCATGTCCTCGTTGCATGCGTGCACCGCTAAATACCGGAAAGCCACCCCGGCCTGTTGGGCATAATAGTCGGCATAGCTGCGTGCATCGCACTCGTAAGGTACTTTCATTATGCAAAGTGGGGAGCACGTGCTTGTCGAAAATGAAGTGTCAGCACCACTTTTCCTCGTTCGAATGCCACCGGTCGTCCCGTGTCATCTCTTATATCCACCGTGATCGTGTTGATGTCAGTTTGTCGTACGGGCAAGTAGAGCATGTGGGTGAAACTGTGGGTGACTTGACCTCCATACGTCTTTTTTAATGGGGACCACCCGTAACAGAGGTGTGTTGATATCGCCCACGATGTGGTTGTCCACCACGTCCGAGTAGACGTAGAGTCCGTACATACCCGACTTCATATCCATCGGCATCTCGCCATGGTGTTCGGTGGGACCAGCGAACGTCTTTAGATCGAAACCCAGCATTTGCTGTAGGATAGCACTCAGTACGACACTCGCCTTGCCGGAGACGATAAGCTGTGCCTTGTCGTTGTGTGCGTTGTAATCGAAGTCCACGTGATTCTTGAAGGGATAGGCTTTGATGGGTCTTGAAGTATTCGTCACCCCCCGTAGCGCCTTATAATGCATCAGTCTTGACAGCCCACCCATGAACTCTTTGGGGGTATCGTATTGGCCTTCGGGCAGGGTGAGTCGGGTGTTTTTGCCTTCGTAGGTCACCTCGTACCACACTTCATTGGCTCGCACGTTGTACCACGAGTAAGGGTATTGGATATCCACGAGGCCGCATTCCCACCGGCCAGGTAAATGTAACGGTTGCGGTAACTGGGTGACGTACTTGGCCACGGTGTTGTCAGGAAACACATCCAGCGAACTGTTACTGGGTAGGGTCAGGTAAAACATGGCGACTGAGCTGTCCTGCTGCTGCTGTTGGTTTTAATAGGTGTTCCAGGCCTTGGGCGGTTGTGTCCGGCGTCGTGTTCGTCGCGTTGACTTGCTACGTGTCACGGCTCTGGAGATGTGGGGTGTCCTGATCGAGGGTGGTTTTTTAAAGGTCTGAAAAGAAGGTGCCCGTTGTGATGGTGGTGGAGTTTTTGGGGGTGACTCCGGTTCCCAGTCGGCTTCCCAAGAAGGTTGTGGTGAGAGTCGTGGTGCACGACTCGGCGATTGCTGGGTTTGCTGCATAAAGGCCCAGCGGTGGGGGTTCCCCACCAATTCCTGTGGTACATGCATGTCTTTCAAGCCTTGAGCGAAGACCTCCCATCCTCGAGGATCGGTGTGCGATCTGCGTTGACGCATCAGATCATTCACTAAATCCGTCATGTGGGTGCCGGGGACCACCTGATTCTGTACCAGGAGTTCGCCTTTATCATTCCAAGTCATGTTAGGATTCTGTTTCATCCGTTGTAATACCAGGCCAGCTTGTTTCTTGAACGATGCAGGTACACTCTTCAGCACTTCGTCTTCCACCCACTGTGGGGCTGTGGGAGGCTACCCCTGGTAATGGCGGCTGTTGGAACGGTGCTGAGGTCAGCGGTCTGTCACGTGGTGGTGGTGGTGGTGGTGCTGTTGCTGGGGTAGACAGGGTTTTGTATTGGTCCATGAACGTCATGTACCGTTGAAGCGTCTCATTGTACCGTTGTACTTTCTCACTGTCGCTTAACCCCGGTCTCTGTAAGATCTGTTGCATCTCTCCATCGAGGCTGTTTATGGTCTTCACCGTAGGTGGGACAGGGTAGGGTGATTGGAGGTTTTGCAGGAACCGTGGTTCGACGAGGACCATTTTTTTCGTGTGGTTCATTGTCGGCCGAAGAGTCCACCCAATACTGGACCCAACACGGAAGCGGCCAACGGTGCTAAGATGGCCCCGAGAAAGCCGCCTTTCTGTAACACCTTTTTCTTTTGTGTTTGAGGGACCCGCTTGTGGACTAGGGTTCGGAGACCTGTCTTATGCTTGGCCAACTTGGTCTTCTGAGCCGGAGTCAGTGGTACGTTGCCTTTTAACAGGTTGTACCCGATCTCGCACAGACAGCGTACAAGGTCAGGGTCCGCACCGCGTACAATGGTTCGGACTAACTCGGGTGGGGCCGTCTTCAATACACGGAGCGTGGGAGCGTGCTGCCGTACTCGCGCAGACATCCTGTACAACTAATGCTAGAACCCACAACTCTGCCCTTTTCATCCACCTCACAGACAAAGTCAACCCTGCTGTGGTATTCATTCTTTTTATTATTCCCCATCATCAAACACACAGACCCCAGCTGGGGGCGCCACTGTGGATGTGTTTACATTATTTTTGCATGTACACGTGGTGGGTCTCTCCGGGAAAGATGCCGGTCCGTAGTCGAAGGTGGTCGGGGGTGGCTTGCTTGAGGTCGAAGAGCATATACCCGTGCTGAGGGGTTGTGGCATCTTTGAAGGCTTCCAACGCAAACGGTGTGCGGCCGGGATACATCTGTCTCGCCAGGTGCAGCAGTTGAGTGGTATCTCTCGGGTTTTGAAGACCACCAGGTAGTGGGCATTTAAGCTGATATTCCGATGTTCTTTGTTTTTACTGAACAGATTCTGCACAATGTAGATGATGCTGAGCCGTCGATGATGGCTGCCTTTGGTAAAGAGTTGGGTGACCCGTGCATCCGTCTCCGCCATGAGATCATCCAGAACCACCAAGGTGTCGGGTTCCAAATCGGCCAGGTTGGGTAGGCCTTCCACGAACGTGATGTGGGGCATTGCTGCATACGCTTCCTGCCATTCTCCGTAACACCACACGACTCTGGCAATGGGTGGAGTGATCATGCTGTCGGCGTGTTGAAGGAGCTTCCTGACGAAGTGCGTTTTGCCGGAGCCCGTCGGTCCTGCGATGACGCAAGTGAAGGGATGCTGCCACCCAGGGTCCATGGTTCGAGGTGTATCCGTTGTCGTGGTAACCCGCTCTTGTAAATTTCGTACGAGTGAACTGGAGTGGTGGTGGGTACAACGTCGGTCGTCGTTGTCTGTTCACGTTCACAGATGGTGCTGGGGGTGGGTACAACGTGGGTGGTGGGTTCACTGTGAGGGATGAAATCCGGTGGGTCTTGAGACGTAGTAGGTGTACTTGGTGTAAGTGTAGAGCTCGACGTGGCTTGTACGCGGGGTGTGGTGGTGGTGGTGGTGACTGGGCTCGATACGACTGGTGCTCTCTGTAGACCCGTTTCACTGATGGCTGGTGTTCTCAGTTGGTTAAGTAACGTACTGACATAGGCTACGTCGTAAAACACACCTCCGTACAACACACTCAGCAGGGTTAGCAATAGCACCCCAAAGACCACTTGCGCTTTGCGCGTTTTGCGAGACGCTGTCTTCGGAGGCAGCTGCTGTTGGTCCATAGCACTGGGGTCGGACGTGGAATGAAGGAGGACGGCAGTGGTGTCTGGTTTTATAGTCGTTTCACCTGGTTGGCAGCGACCCAGGAATTGAAGGAACTGGGCCAGCCTTGCCATTTTACGAAATGAAACAGTTTGCCACGTCGACGTTCCGTTTTCAAAATCTGCTCCACCGTGTAGTAGTCTTGCTGTGTTTTTACAACAGGCTGTAATTCCGTCTCGTAAAACGTCCCCAGCAACGTTTCCCCTTGGAGATCTTCCAGTTCATAGACTCGCCGCTGTCGGGGTAGGCGCCGTTTAATCAGGAAGTGCTCATCGCTCCAGTTGGGCAAGTAACTTTTCTCGAACTTGCCCTTGACTTTACTGATCCGTACAGGGTCCCCGACCTTGTACACCGCCTTCGGTCGTTCGCTGCGATGGCCTGGGGTACAAGACACGCCGGACTTGGGCTTCATTGCGTTGGGTCACGGTAATGGGGGCTCTCTCTATACTTCGATGATAGGCTCGATTGTAACCCCTCACCAGTTTCGGGAGAACATCGATGTACCGCCTTGTATTCTTATAGGTGAAATATTTATACATGCGGCCTTTGAATGTCCTGTTGAACCTCTCCACCACGGAAGCCTTGGTCTCGTTGTACGTATGGAAGAAAAACACCTTCTGTTTCTTGAGAAAGGCTTGGAACGGTCTGTTGAGGAATTCCGTGCCTTCGTCGGTTTGCAAATACAAAGGTTTGCGCCCGGTCTTGAAGATGTCTTTGAACGCCGCTATGAGATTTGCCCCTGTTTTCGTCCGGATGGGTACCACCCACGCATACTTGGATAGGATATCGATGCACGTCAAGATATACCGATTCTCATCGTTGTGTTTGGCAAAGGCGCTCATATCGACCAAATCCGCTTGCCACTGGGCATCTATTCCTCCCACGATGACCCGGTTCCGTAGAAAATGGCGACGGACAGATCGATGTAAGGTATAGGTGGCTTGTCTTCTTAACCAATCTCGAACTTGGGCACGTTGTACCCCCTGGGGTTTGGCCGCTCGATAGAGAGCCGACAATGCACTATAGGCCGCCGGACTGTCGGGACTGTAGTATAAGTTATCCAACACCTTCTCCCAGCGCTTCATGGTGACAAAATGATGATGGACCCTGGCTCTATCGTTTATTTATAACGGGTATATCTTGGGCCGGAGTTTCTTTCTGATTTTCTTCGTGGACTTCCACAGTGGCCATGGTAAATGACCAGTCCAACTCGTCTGATGACCGCTTGATAAGCACTTCATCCACATCCACCACGGCATCTTCCAATGCAGACCATAGATCAGGGTGAAGGGTAAAATGCACTGTACCTCCATCTAGCCGAGCCAATTGAGCAAAGAAAGGGCCGCGTCGGATGTACACATCGTGACACAAGTGGATGAGGTCGCCGTCCAGTTCACCAGACAACACCCGTTTGAATTTGGTCCAGCCCTCCCGGGACAGACGAATGTGAGCCGGGCACGGTTGTGTAGGGTCCGCATCACAGACGTCTCCCACCTCCTCCATGATATCGACCTTATCCGCATACACGTGCAGGAAAACCTCGGGGGTCAAGCTGAAATACGCCAGTACTATATGCTCCGTCATGGTCAGTACGTGAATGGTACCAGATTTCACTGTCTCTCGTATTTATAGGGAGAACCCCGTGAGATCAAAGGATCAGGTGGTCATGTCATTGGGCTGACTGAGTCTAGCCGGGTAATCAATGGCATCGTCGTCGGGTTCATGTAGTTGTTCATGGGGTTCAGCCAGCGCGTCCTCAATAGCACGAGCCCACCCCAACTGGTGTGATGATCGCTCGTCCGGTGTAAACAGCTGGTCCACAATAGGCACCACTTTCTCCAAGGCTGACCACAGATCGGGGTCTAGGGTGAAGCCTCGCGTAGCATCTGGGTAGCGGCCCAGGCGTAGGAAGAGGGAGGTACGGTATACGTAGATGGCATTGTCTATGTGGATGAGGTTTCCGTCGAGCTCGCCGCTCAACACCCGTTTAAATTTGGTCCAGCCGTCACGAGGTAGTGTGACCGTATTCGATACGGTCTCAGCGGGCGCCCAGCAAATAGCTCCACGGTCTTCCACCAGGGTGACTTTATCTTCATAGACGTGTAACCCCACCCGGGGTGTAAGGGGCAGGATGGCTCGTAGGACGGGTGACATGCTTGGTCCAAATGTCGAACGGTGAATGACACACACTCTGTCTGACCCTCGTATTTATAGTGTCAATACCACAGCGCCAGGGTCAATAGGGCACAGACTAGTATGAGGCCAACCAGCCGGCGCTGGTTCCGGCGTGAGCGCTCCTGGTCCATAGCGCGAGCATCAAGGATGGCTGTCATAGTCCAGTAGTGGTGAGTGATGGCACGCCTCTCCATCGAGTGCACTCTGTGGAGGACCGCTTCTGTGAACTCGTTCAGGATCTGGCGTCGTCCCTCGTTGTCGTCGCCATCTGCAAACATGGACCGGACCACTGCTCGGTAACCCGTGAATGAATTCACCACGGTGGCATACTGTAAAATGCGAGTCGCATGGGGCTGGATCTCCGCCATGGCTCTGTAGAAATGAAGGTGTGGGATCCAGAGGGACGTGTTTTATAGACCAGATGTAGCTCTACGGGTGTAGTCCGTGATACGTACTATTCTGATGGGTTAGTCCAAAAAAGGGAGCAACAACAACAACAACAACAACACAGATTACAGATCAATCCTTTTATTATGCGTGAACAACATAGAAATGCATTCACTGAGATGTCTGTGGGAGGTTTCCCACAATGGCGCTCACCTTCGCGTCTTTTCGTGTACGTCCGTGTCTTTTCGTTAAAGTCCGTGTATCTTCGGTAAAGTCCGTAGGCTGGGCAAGGTCAATAGGACTTGCGCTTTTTATACTACTAAACTGTGAAGTAGATTACATCTTACATAGGCCTTAAGGCCGTGATATGCATATGAAGTATTCTGGGGCATGGTCAGTACTTTCCAATTTTCCATTCGTCTACTACTCGCCGATTTTTTTGATTTTTTTTATTATTATTTATTTATTTATTTATTTATTTATTTCCTCGAGAGCTTTAAAATAAGACCTCACTCTACCCAATCGGGCCACTAGTGCTCCACCTAGACTCCAACATGTCCACCCCGTATGGATTTATACATACTAATATCCCAGTATATGAGTGTATATGGGTCTATATGGATCTATATGGATCTATATACAAGCCTACCCGGTACTTTCATAGTTTTTTCCATCGTATTCTACATGATCAACCTCATAGCTCATAGTAAAAGCCATAAAAAAACCGACCACCCCTATACCCATACAGGCCAAATATAGCGGACATCATCTTCGCCTGGGAATTGGTCTAGTCCGAGTTGTCTCCCTTGCACCAAAGCGTATAGATGGCGCTGTGGTTTGAACGGCGTTATTATCCGGGCAAATTGACCTTGAGCAGCCATTTTGTTAGCGTTTGTTACAATTTTCTTGCTGTTTTACCGCGCCCCGGGTAGGCATACGGAGGACGATTTCACTGATCATTGTGTTGTTTTCTGAGCTGGGGAACATTCTCTGTCGCAGTTTATAACGGAACTTTCTTCCTTTCGGTGTCCGCTGAGATCAATAATGTGACGAAACTCTGCATCATTCATCGCCTGCATGTACCCGTCACACGTGGACTGTAATCGAGGGAGTGTGCTGTGTTGTGTTCGAGCGGACGCATAAATTTGTGTGATATCAGACAGGAAACGTGAAAATTGATATTCTTTCACAGATTTCGAAGTGTATACAGTTCTGGTGAGCTGAACGCAGCCTTTATGAGCAGCGATTGAACGATGATGTAGGCCACCGAACAGGTTTTGTGGAATCAACATTCTGTAACACTCCCCCTCCCCCTTGACTGGAGGGATTTTATCGGACATCTGCAGTACGGAACGCTATTTGTTGCATACATTCGCTTATCGTGGCAGTCCGTATAATTTGTCAATTTTTGTGTTTGGTTTCGTGAGAGAGGACGACATTGGTTTTCATCAGTGCAAAACTCCCGCCCCCGACCCGCACCACAACAGTGAAAGCTGGTGGATGAAATTCTACTCCACGGGAACGGTAACGAATGAATGGAATATCTTACCAAACTCTCAGGTAGGATGTGGGTTTCAGGAGTTCACCGGGTGTGACAATTTCTTTATAATGATTTGTGATAAAAGCGGGTAAAACCTAATGTCAAAATCTCGTTGAAGGTCACGGAGATGTCGATTTATTGCTGATCAGCTGATTTCCAGGACAGACAGACATTATTTCGGCTCTTTTCTCTTCGAAATTCTTGTAATTTTCTCAATACAAATAAATATTTAAATTGACTCTGAGTTTTCTGTTGGCATTATTTCAGCAATATTATGCACTAAAATCTGACTGGAAAACCCAGTACACTGGAAATAAATGGATTTTTCTGGCTAAAAATACGTCAAGACTACAGCTTACACCCTTATAATATTTTCCTGAAAATTCCAGCGGGTTTATCGAAATAAAACTAGGAAATTTTTTATCTTTGGGCAATGGTAACACAACACTATACAGTGTGCATGGAAAAAAAATTTTTAGCAGATACCACCATATTGCACTGACTGACACCGGCCGCCATCTTGCACCCATTCGACTCCTTTTATACGTTTTTCTACAATCCGCCATCTTGTACCCATCACCCACCATCCACAGGCCGCCATCTTGTACCCATCACCCACCATCCACCCACAGGCCGCCATCTTGTACCCATCACCCACCATCCACACGCCGCCATCTTGTACCCATCACCCACCATCCACACGCCGCCATCTTGTACCCATCACCCACCATCCACACGCCGCCAATGTGTGGTGGGAGGTGGGTACAAAATGGCGGATACCCACCTCCCACCACCATTCAAATGGTGGTGGGAGGTGGGTACAAGATGGCGGCTACCCACCTCCCACCACCCTAAAACCAGGCCGCCATCTTGTACCCACCTCCCACCACACATCCACACAGGCCGCCATCTTGTACCCACCTCCCACCACACATCCATCACGCATGCGCACATCGACACTTATGACGTCAATACAAGTTCTGCGCATGCGCAGTGAAGCGCTATTTACTTTAAAGACTCCTTGTATACTACTCACTTAGCTCACCAAAATCAGCCAATTGGACCGCATGTATCAACCATTCATGTAGATTCTGTATAATAAAACCTATTTATTCTTGATGCGGACTTTAAACTAATCGAGTTTGTTTCTTTTTCAAAATATGGGACAATTTAAACAAGTGTTTCTGAATTTCTAGACCATTCTTGCATCCGTAACACCACTGACAATCCGGTAACACCACTGACCTCGTGCAACACGTACCACTGATTAATTTGTTCATAGACGCAAAAATGCAGTTGCAAGTGAAGAATATTTAGGGGCAAAACAGGTATATGAAAAGCCTTCTGATAAAACTGCTTCTTCTTCTTCAAATAGTTATCTAACTGAAATGTAACACCAATGACAACCCGGTAACACCAGTGACCTCGAGTAACACCACTGACCTCGTGTAACAACAGTGACCAATTTGTTCATAGAGGCAAAAATACAGCCGTGAGTGAAAGCGATCTAGGGGCAAAACACGTATATGACAAGACTCCTTAACTTAGTATTATTTGGAAGAAAGGTAAATTCAAGTTGTACTGAAATTTGGAGCAAAATCATCATTTTTGTCAATGGTGTTACCCTACAAATAGTAACACCACTGACAGGTAACACCACTGACATTTTGGAAGGAATTAATTGTTGCTCCCTCGTATATTGTCGTGACGGTCCAAGAACAATGATTTTGTAATTCATACGCACATTTCTTTATTACCAGTTAATATTTTTACTCGGGAGCCACTACATGTTGATCCTGACACGTAACACCAGTGGCCGGTAATAAACATACGCTGAAAATTTGGAGCCAGAAATGACTGAAATACTGAAAAGAGTTTCATAAAACACTTCTTATGGAATCTCAAGTTTACCCGCGCTTGGAAAAGAAGCCGCCTGGTGGCAAAACTTTGTTTCTAATTTAAGCGTTCGCTTTTTGGCTCCGATTTCAGTTACAGTAACACCAATGACCCGAAAACCAGTTACAGACCTTTGCCCATGCCATTTTCACAAGATAATCTGCCCTTGTAAACAATATATTCAAATATTGAAAGAACAGATGCAGCTGGTTGCCAGAAAGGTAGAATAATGTAGAACAAAAGAATTTCTGGCAACTTTATCGTGGTATCAAGTAGGTCACTACAGCCAGTTACAGGTCTATTTTACCGTAAATTGAGGGTTCTGGTGAAAATTTACCCGAAAAAATCAATCGGGACAGTGCTTGCAATAAGTTATTCGTACTCTACTAAATGAATACTACGAACAATCTGAATTTTTTCAGACATAAGACTGGTTAGAAGAAAATTTGGGTCGAGTGACACGAATTGCGCCTTTCCGTGAGAATGACCCATTAGCATTTAGAATATCCTCATGTCTGACTAGCACGAATTTCCCTTGATTGGAATGGTTCTATAGCCCTTTCCGGAAAGTTTCTGATCTCCTCCTGAATAACTACCGCTCTTTATGATTAAAGGTAGGAGAAGCTACTTCCGGGAAGTA
Source organism: Hanleya hanleyi (assembly GCA_036873755.1). Taxonomy (NCBI): domain Eukaryota; kingdom Metazoa; phylum Mollusca; class Polyplacophora; order Lepidopleurida; family Hanleyidae; genus Hanleya; species Hanleya hanleyi. The sequence continues at coordinate 13,471 of JAVTVY010053572.1, forward strand.
GTCGCCTCGGTTTCACTTTTATCAAAGGCACCCGCAATTATTGTAAATAATATAGTGTTCGACATGCAATGTATGCATGCTCTACAGCACAAATGTTTTGTGAACATCTTCACGTATGGCTCCATTTGATATTTCGTACATGGGGCTATGAGTTTGATGACCCAATGGATGATAAAATGATAATGTTTGGATTTGTATACTTTCCCCATACGAAGTTGCCATATAATATCAAAATGGTACTGGAGTATGTTCTTGCCTGTGCAAGATACTTCATATATAGATCAAAATATACAAATGAAACTCTCTATCTAACAACTTTTAAAGTCTACTTGAAGCAAAATATTGATGTTTTACAGAAATCCAAAATCTTCAAGTATAAACTGATAACTGAAAATATTCGTAAATATATAGCATCTGCGATATGATTTCAGTCATTTTACATACATGTACTACATTGTTACAACATATCTTTGTGGTCCTAGTTTATCGGAGTTAGTAACCGCAAAGCCTATGTATTTCATATGTAACCGAGTCGGAGTTGATAGATACCAGTATGTATTTTTCAGTAGCCTATGTAATTTTCATTAGCCTATGTCCATCATTGAAATACCTATGTCACTGTGTTAAGTACAATACTGCTGTTGCCATGCACCCATAGTATGCATGATGCCCTGTCATATATGGTGGTTAACATCTGATAGTAATAAGCCCCACTCCCCAGGGATCCTGGACCTTGGGAGTGTTAAGTGTAACAGGAATACAGAATAAAGATTTCGTCGGGAAAAAAAAAAAAAAAAAAAAAAAAAAAAAAATAATATATTGATCAACTATTCAAAAATATTTGTTTGAAAAACTATTTTGTTTATATTTTCTGCATGAACCAATAGATGTTGTATACGTGTACATTATACAATCTCGAAACCAGAGCTATCCGGTCCTGTCCTCCCTACTAGGCTCTGGGACGGCGCTCAGGCGTACGATCGATCATTGGCTAGCACACAAAACCCTAGAATTCAGAACATAACGAGGGCGTCTCTGTGGAGATAATGTCGATGTCCCGACGTCATGGATGTTACGAGCGCGTCTGCGCGATGACGGACTCAATATGCATTCTTGCGAAATATTTTCTATTATGACGTCAAGACGCCATGACTCTTGCCATGCAAGTGACTCGTGACTGACGTTTCACAAGGAATTGGATATGTTCCAATGGAACAGGAAGAGGACACGTGAACGAATTTTTCAATGCATTATGGGACCCACTTTCAGTGAGCGTGGTCCCAGGGGTTCGTAGGAGCGGCCAATTTTCCAGCGGAGAGCGACCCCTGGTGGCGAGGTTGTACATTATAAAGATAATTTTCTTTAAAAATAGACTTTGGTATCTACCGGAAGTTCTCTGCACCAATACGCTCCTGGTGGAACAAGGGAGATAACACGCTTTCCGGACTGGGCTATTGATACGTGTAAATGGGGAAAAATCATTTTAATTTCAATTTCTAACATTGCCGGTATCCACATTCTATATGTTCTATATTCTGCTGGCAGTGTCGAGAGGCTTGATTTTGTAATTATTTTTTTCATATCATATGCATTCAGCATGGTACGAGAAATATTTTGGCATAGGAGATTTGTCACCAAATATATTGCCTGTGTCATTTACCTCAAACCGACAAATGTGTCATACAGTGATGGCCAGTGTCAAAGTTCGGCGTACCAAAGTTTACGAGTCGTAATCGCTTAGAGAAGTTAGTATAGAGTCCATGTTATTTGAGTGGCATCTGCATCTGAATACCCCCAAAATTGTGCGAATTGGAGCTTTAATTCCGTGGTGAAGGACAGGAGCACAGCCTGAGTTTATCTCGGAAAGGATCCTTGATCGGCTTCCTCGTCCGTTTCAGGTCCACATTTTGATTGGTGGGTGAAGTTTACCGCGCGTTTGACAATAGCGAGAGAAATATTTGCGTCATTTACATGATTGAGCTTGATCTCAAAGACAGCACCTGTTCTGCAACGTGGTTCCGAAGTTTACAGAATCTTAGTACCCACCGACAAACAAATTGAAAAGCACAAGAGGTATAATCATAAAGTAGACGAGTAAATGTACCTTGAGTTGTCCTCGCGCAAGTGCATATTTATTTTATTTTCAATCAATAATACTAGTTTTACACCCGCTGGTCAATTTTCATCAAAAACAACAACAACAACATTTCCAAGAAATACAGCCAACAAAGCCTTGCACTGTGGATCTAGGGTGTTATAATAATAATCTCAGAAACTACAAAGGACAATGATAAACCAATTACCAGAGATTATCTCTGTGAAAGACGAACCTGTAATCAAGAGTGAAATACTAGATAATCATCAACCAAAAAAGGGCTTCCTGCAACAAGACACGATTTATGTGGCTTGGGTTCAACCAGAGACAGCACCACACGTGAAGAAGGAACCGATGGATGAGAGTGAAAAGGTTCACAACTGGAGTGTGGATAGGCCAATGAAAACAGAATCAGGCGTTCGGTGTGAAGTGTTTAGTGCATCCCCAGAAACGGATATTAAACTCGAGCATGTAAGTCAACACTTGTTATTTCTCAGCAGAAAATACTTTTGTAGTAAACAAGAAAAGTATTGCTTTTAGAAAAAATTTGTATGCGTTTCTAGAAATAAGAAATATTTTCCTGCTCTTTCGGAAGACGTTTTTACTATCCAGTATTCTTACTTGTGATGATGGCTTTCATAGTGATTTTCTTTCTTTTTTTCTTCAAGAAAAAACTAATTATCCCAGATTAATCTTAAACCAAGATAAGCACATTTTTGTCCTAATATAAAATATTTTAAATGATCAGTTGTAGTGATTCTACATTAAATATTGAAGGTAAATATGGAAGCTAACACAACAAGCACCGTAGGGGTAATTATGTTTTGTATTAAGCGAAATTTTCCCACATATATGTGATTGTCTTCTGTAAGTATCGTACAAGAAAATATTTCTTTCTAGAAAAGCAACAAACTTCTGAAAAATAGATATATACATAAGTTCTATTAAAATCAATTTATTTGCTGTTTTACTTGCCATACCATGCATGGGCCTGGACTGAGTACATAAAATGCCATAAGAGATAAATAGACAATAATAATACATTTAAGAGAACAATCACATGAGTGCATTGCGGATGATAAGAAAAAATATACATCTAAATCGAATATCTGTCAACAAACTTGACAGTGAGATTTGGATGATGGCTGTCTTCAAACCACAATGAATGTTATCATAATACCAACCACAATTTAAGGGGAAGCAAATGATAGATTTGTATAGCACTGACTCGTTGAATGTGATCCTTCCTCCAGTATAACTGGGCGAAGTTTGATGTGAATACAGCTGAAATAATTCTTGAGTAGTATTTGCAATGTGATTTTACAGCACTCTTGCTATGTTGTGTCCTGAACATAATAGATTAAACATAGAGCTCTGTACATGATATTAAAACATCAAGATTATTCAATTATGGGTCTGCATGTTGAACCAAATCTGATCAGGTTCCAAAGTATTTCACTGTATAATCTTATGTGGTTTGTGAATACAGCTAGAATATAATAGAATAGAATCTTATTAACCAACCAAGTGCCCACAGGGTGTGTACAATCAATATCTCCCAGCTCTTCCCACCATAATTTAAGTGAGTAAACATCTGCTTTACCCACCTGCATGTATTCCCCGCTCTATTCAACCCATCTTCGTTACACCAAACCAATTTCTACGTTCCCACTTCGAACTTGCCTTGGTCGGACGGGCTGCCATTATTGTTCAAAATCACAAACGTCAATTTCGTCTTACGAACCAATCAAACATAGAACACGCCTCCCCTGTAGGCTGGCGTAATGTCAATGCCAGCCGATCGCTGACGCCGTCTCAGAGCATGTATGGGAAAGATAACGGATAGTACGTAAAGTCATGCATATTCATGAGGTTAGACAGGCTGCGTTTGAACAATAATGACAGCCCGTCCGACCAAGGCAAGCTTGGAGTGTAATCCTAGAAACTGGCTTGGTGAAAGAAGATGTATTCATCCAACCCAACATAACTAGTGTTTGTGTGTTTAATTACTTTATTAGTTATCATGTTTATTAGTGTATATATGTTTTTAATTCTAGAAAAGTCCTGAAGATGTTCTGCGCCCTCATCGGCCAGGTGTCGGAGAAGGTAACACCTCCGTCAACATTCCCGTTCCTGTGACGTTGTACAAAGTTGATCATGAATGTGCGGTTAAAGTTGACCATAATTGTGCGAGAACGTATGATCATGAAAATGAGACAGGACTCGACAATGAATACTCAAAGCCTGATGTCTCGCAATCATATAACTGTGAATCTCCATCTCAGCCTAGCGCCGCTGGTGCTTTGCCAGTACCGAGAAGTGCAGGAATGAAAAGGCCATATAAATGTTCACTGTGCATGTATAAAACTGTCCGGATAAGTAGCCTTAGAAACCATGAAAAAACACATGGTGGGGAAAAGCCATACAAGTGTCTAATTTGTGACCATAGGACTGCCTGTCCCAAGAAAATAAAATCTCACATGAGAACTCATGCTGTCAAAAAACAATACAAATGTTCACTATGCATGTATAAATCTCTCACGATAGGTAAGCTAAGAAAACACGAAAAATCACATGGTGGTGAAAAGCCATACAAGTGCCTACTGTGTGATTATTGGACTGCATGTCCCAAGTCTGTAGACTCTCATATGAAAACGCATACATTCAAAAGACCATACAAGTGTTCGCTTTGTGGTTTCCAGTGTGCCCAACATGCAAGCTTTCGGTACCACATGACCACGCACACTGATGAAAAGCCATACACATGCTCATTCTGCACATATAGCGCTGCTTGTCAATCAATTATCAAGGCACATGAAAAAATCCATACTGAGGTTAACATGGAAAAAAAAGATAATGCAAGAGAAAAGCGTTATAAATGTTCACTGTGTATGTACAGTACTGACAAGGTATCTATCCTAAGAGCACACGAGAAAAGACATGGTGGGGAAAAACCATACAAGTGCTTGATTTGTGATCACAGGACTGCCTGTCCCAAGACTATAAAATCACATATGAAATCTCATACCGTAAAGATTCCATACAAATGCTCAATATGCAATTTCCAAACTGTCCATCACGAAGGCATACGATACCATATGACCACTCATACTGGCGAAAAGCCATACAAATGTTCATTCTGTCAATATAGGGCTGCCGGCCAATCCAGTATCAACGTTCACGAGAGAACTCATACTGGTGACAAGCCATACAAATGTTCCCACTGTGCGTACAAGTCTACCACAAGTGTAGCTCTAAGGTTGCATATTAGGAAACATACTGGTGAAAAGCCATTCAAATGCTCAGTGTGTGATTATGAGTGTACCTTTCCCGCCAGTTTGACCTTGCATATGAAGAAGCATACTGGTGAAGTTGAACAAAAGAACAGCACATCATACGAATGCTATGCATGTTCATATACGACTTACCGGAAAGGGAACTTGAACGCACACGAGAGAACCCATACTGGCGAAAAGCCTTATAAATGTTCTCATTGTGACTACAAGACTGCCACAAGTGTGTATCTAAAGTTGCATACTGAGAAACACACTGTCGAAAAGCCATACAAATGCTCACTTTGTGATTATGAATGTACCTTTCCCACAAGCTTGACCGTACATAAGAAAAAACATACACGTCAACAGCAGGACAAACTGTATAAATATTCAATGTGTTCTTATAGTACTTACAAGAAATCCCACTTCAAAAGACATGCAAAGACACATGAAGAGCCAAAATATGGCTGTTCACTTTGTTCATTTAGCACCGACCAGGAAGATAAATTTGAAGATCACAAAAGAAAGCACATCAGCGAAAAGGCACACAAATGTGCTTTCTGTCCAAATGCTTATGAATCAGAAGTGGAGCTTAAGAAACACATACACACTCACACTATTATACTAATTTGCCAAGACTAGAGCACCGAAATGGCAACTGGAAACGCGTCATAGCGTAATGCCCTACTTGTTCACTGACGTTGCCTAGAACTGTCAAAGACGAGTCTGTGGGAGTCGAAAATAACTTTTAGGGATAAAGCTGACCATGTTCTCATGGATAACACAAAGTTACAAAACAAGTTAACATTAGACACATCACCCAACAGAGGTAGATGGTTGTTCATTTGTCTGGCATCTAATGCCCTACGATAAGTACTGGTACCGGTATATGGAAATGAGCTTGCAAATGTGTCGTGTGCAGATTGATCTGCTATAAAGTCTGCTATCTTGATATCGAGAATGAAATTTATTAAAATTTGGTTCAGTGTTTGGAAAATACCCGTTGTTCGTACATTATTATTTCTGGAACATTGTAGTTGCTCTTAATAGCATTAATATGTGTTACAGGTAGCCAAACATGACGTTCATAAAGTTAGACCGCGGTATGTGGTTTTATCACGTGACGCCATAGGTTGATTTCGAGATGAGGAAATTGTTTCCGCTATATCTCAATCTCTTTATCAATCTGTATCAAAATCTCATGGAAATCTGCATCCATTTACTTCTGATAATTATGCATTGGTTTTATACAAAACAACTGGCATTGTTATGTAAATTAGCACAAAAACATTTTCTAGCACTGATGTTTGAGTAGCTGTATTTTGTGACAGTCAGCAATACAATGGGCCTAAACAATATGAATATTAAAGATACTTTTTAGAATCATAATTCTTGTTCAGAAAACCCAATTTCACAATTTTACGAATTGCAGCCATTAACAACCAGTCGTCATGTTAACTAGATATTGTGTTGGAAATATTTCTGCCCCTATACCATCGCAGATTGTATACACACACAGTATAGAATGGAGTAAGAATTAAAAAAAAACACCTTGATTGAACAATTATGAGTCAACAAAATACACCCAGAAATAATTACCCACATTGTACTAATAAATATGACATCCGCTTCATTGGCATTGTATAATTTCTGTATGATTTCTCCAATTTTGGATAACCATAGTGTGAAATGGAGAGCTTTGGACCAGGATCGGAAGTGATGTCATGATCGAAAGCGACGTCATCATGGAAAGTAACTTTCAATACAACCTTACTTCCGGGTTGGTGAGATCATTTTTACGTCTCTAGTATGTTCAGTTATTTGTCTTTGTCTGATTTAATATGATTAGCTTGACTATGATATACATATAGTATTGCTTGGAATACGCGCGAAAATTCTTACACAATCCCACTTGTGAATTAAAGCCAGATACAGAGAAGGGTGTGGTGGAAGTGTGGAGACGGCAACATGGCTCGATCATTACCTCGCGGCATAAAATCGATATTGTCCATCTAAGGGATACCTATCCGCTCTTGGAGGTATACAAGGGCCATCTCAGCGTGAAAATGGAGGGCTTCGCTCGAAATGTTAGTTTAATGTCACACTCAAGGTTGTTTCACTCATATGGTGACAGTCAGTTTCGTTGGTGGAGGAAGCCGGAGTATCAGGAGAGAACCACCTGCCGTCGGCAAGTAACTGATAAACTTCCACACATGGACGAGCTGGGCTCGAACCCGTGTCGGTTGCAGCAAATGGTATCTCTAGCAGTATATTGCTTTTTTATAAAGAATCACTTTGATTTGGTCAGATTCCCAGAGATGGAGAAATTGCTCAGTCACGGCCATCCATTAAAGCGAGTCCAAACTTCATCCTGGTAATTATCAACCAATCTCTGTCCTGTCTGTCATCTCCAAAATGTCTGTAAAAGATAGTTCAAGTTCAGGTATATGATAATTTGCTTGAGGAGGGTATACTCAGTGATACCCAGACTGGCTTAAGGGAAGATCATTCGGGACCACCGAGCGGAAATCTACGAAGGGGACCGATTCTACGTTTGGTGACCTACAACATGAATTTTCTGTGAATCACCAGATATGAAGCACCGGATTCGCCTTGCACGCATGACTCAAAACCACTAACGCAGACGTATGAACCGTCTATTGGCAAATTATACACTATGGATCCCAAATTTATGTCGAAAATACTTGTAATCATATCTGTTTTGATTCATCAAAAAATAATATCACAAAGTATTAGCTATTAACATTAAACATTTCTAAAGATGTATAGTTCCAGTGATGTCATAGTTGCGCCCTCTGGTGTCATTTGAACATCCTATGCACTTGAATGGGGTTGAGCGGAGGTAATCCGATTCATCTGATCAAATGATACCGGGTTATCTCCCTTGGGTGCAGATTTTCAAACAACATGGCGAAGAATGGTAGGTGAGTTACAACCACCACCCTGGGGGTCTAATAATACCCCAGCCACCAGTCAGATTTTTGGACCGGATTCGGGGCCTTCGCGCACATCGCCGGAAGTGACATCATATATAGTAAAATAGATGTTTGCCGAACATTTCGATAACTTTTCAAGTCTGCATAATACCTTTGTTGACCTAGCGTTAAAAAGAAATATCTGGAGATTATTTTCCCTGTTTATCTGGACAGAGGATATGAAAAGTAGTTCGCTCCTATGCAGCACTGAAGGAGTTGATCGACCGGATTCAAACTTAACCGTGCGTACGTGGGTGTTCCCCTATACGTCATAGCAACGCAGTAAAGGTCAACTTCCGCTATTGGAGGCAGGGATGATAAATGAGTCAGCGAAATGAGGCTTGCGCTGTGGGGAGGATGGGTGAGTTAACCTAGAAATTCTTCTCTGAGGTTTTTCAAAGATTAGTTTCACAGACAAACTGTTGTTTATTCACTGGAGAAGTCGTACGTGTACAGAAGTAAATATATGAAGCAATTTCATAAGCCATCCTATAAGTACAGAACAGTCCATGACATATGTTTGTTCAGCTTATATACTGTTATACAAGACAAATGAACCAAACACTTATCCAATCACGTTTACGTGCTACCGTTCTCAAATAGAGATTTACCATCAATATCATGTTACATGTTTCTTTTCAAGAGCCCGTGGTTTTTGTGAATATTTAATTAGCTCTATACCAAAATTTAAGCGTTCATATAAAAATGTTCAAATTGCTCCACGTGGGTTTAATTTATTCAGAATTTAGTACAATTGAAGCCAGATGAGAATGACAAAAACCCACTACGAAATCTCTATAGGGAAACTACCAGTGGCCAGGGATAGTCAGCGTTCGGTCAAGCATTCTGTTATTAAATGCTTTCTTAGTTTAGTACATCTTGAACGCCACATACAAACGCTATAGCCAGAAAATCACACGACCCCTAAACTGGAACACGGACATATATGCTGTTTAACCTAAACATATACATGTACTACACTGAAAACGATCACCTATCAATTCTATATTTGATTATTACCACATATTCCACAGGATTAATCTACTGATCTGCTGCTAAATAAAAACTAGGAATATCTTCAAAAAATGATGGGCGACGGAGATTAAATGGAAATCTAATGTGTAGCATGCTTATTCTGCATAGTAAGTACTAGTGTATTCTTTGAAATATTTAATTGCGCATGAACAATTTGCAGAGCAGATTTTGCAAGTGCAGCCATTTGTGTCTTTCCATTCGGTGTTGTTTCTTCCTCAAGGACAAGGAACTTTCTGTGTCAACAATGATGGCAAGAATGAGGTCACACAGCCTTGGTCACGGACTATAGCTGTAGGCAGATTTACCTAGCCACACTTACATGGCTTCGTTCCTACTACGCCATGAATCCTCTTACTGAACTTACATATACACTCCGGGAATACACGGCTCCATGGGTTCTACGGCTCTATCCGGCAATAAAACAACCCCTCCCCACTCTCTACCCACTGCTTTTATCGAGTTTGGCAAATGGTTTCATTTCCGTGAAGAGCTAATCCGTCTTCAATCAGTCTTCAAACATCAACGGCCAGTTGAATTTTTCATGGGTACCGCCATTATCTTCGTACGGGTCACGTGATCCGCATGATACGATGCCGATCACGTGACACGTACGAATATAATGGAAGAGAAATTCAAGACGGATCAGCTCTTCACGGCAATGAAACTATTTGCCGAACTCGATAAAAGCAGTGGACAAATAGTGAAGAGGGGTTGTTTAGCTCTGGTTTCGAGATTAGTAGCGCCATTGGTTACGTTACTCTATACGTTTGTTATCATCATATAGATAAGATTTATTTGCACAATTTCACCCGACAGGCGTCAAGGGCATCACATGATACATGATACACATTAACAAAAGAAACACATACCGTATAACATACTGCATAGTTCGAATACTTTTTCCATAAATGTATACATAGCATCCTAATACCAGACCTGCCAAGTCTCACGGGTTGGCCCAAACTCCAAACATGGTTATCTCCCTTTCTGCCAGTCGATCGACCCTGCCGTCATTCACTTATACAAGGCGAAAAAATGCTCTAGCATTCTCGGTACAGTGGGTCTCCACCAAGCCATGTAGCCTTTAGCCTTTGACGGAGATTAAAAGTGCGAAATTATCAGAACTGCTCTGTATCGCAACAACTTGAATTAACCAGAATTAATCAACTGCTGCGCATTTTATTTGGGGGATTCGGCAGACAAAAGAAAACAAACAATCCGTGACTATCGGTAGTTAAATAACTTCTCTTCACAACGTCTCTTCACAACAACAACACTATATCAAAGCTAACGGTCGTTCGTTGCTTGTTTCTCGGAATCAAATAATGCCCACCACACATTCACATATCTCAGTATTTAGTATGATGATAAGGACTGTTTGGCTGGTAAGATATAGTGTGAAATGATGTTTTGGTACAGGGCGATATGTAAATTGAATGACGGCAGGGTCGATCGACTGGCAGAAGGGGAGATAAACCTGTTTGGAGGTTAGATAGATAGATAGATAGATAATCTTTATTTAAAAACTCGATAACTTCATAGGCATATAAAACCTCTTTTCATGAAGGTCGAGGGCGAAAACAATAAGATATAACAATGGAACAGACGTGTTAAAAGTGAAAAGTAAACATATACATAAAACATCATAGAGTTATGTCAACCGAATAAGACAGAAAGTTATAGTTAAACCAGTCGAATAAGAACATTCTAAAAAATTAAATCGCTATATGCAGAGTAACATGAAAAAAAATTATAATAAAAAATCAATCAATCAATAAATCAAAAAAAATATATAAAACATAATAATAATAAAAAAAAATAAAAAAATAAAATAAAAAAAAATAATAATAATAATAAATAAAAAAAAATAAAATAAAAAAATATTAATAAATAAAAATGCAGTCACATGAAAAAATTTAAATTAATTAATAAAGTAATAAAAATGACAACAAATGACTATAATTGTGTCGTGTGTATAAATTCAGATAAATATATAAAACAAAATAGGCACTGTCGTAGACTAGAAAAATACATGTACTATATTAAAATAATCAATAAGAACTATCGGATAGAAATTGTGAAAATAAATGATGTTTACATGCAGTTTTAAAAGCGCCAATGGTATCAATTACCTTAATATGAGCTGGCAAGTCGTTAAAATCAGACGAACCAGTAATTTGGGTAGACCGCTTAAAAAATTCAGTCCGAGCCCTTGGAACACGCAGTAAATTCTGAGTAGAAGATCTTAAGGATCTAGTTGGCTCATATTTCTCAAACATATCAGATACATAGTTCGGGGCTAAATTATGAATAGCTTTAAAAACAAAGTTAAGTCTATTCAGTTTCAACTTATAAGATAGAGGTAACCAGTTAAGCTTAATGTAAAGGTCTTTTATGTGCTCAGAGGGATCAGAATCTAGTATCAGTTTCATTGCACGCCTTTGAATGCGCTCCAAGATATACAAGTTGGAAGAAGATGTAGTACCCCAAACATTAGAACAATAAGACAAATGAGGCAATATAAAACAGGAGTAAAATAAGTTGGGGGTTGGCCGTGATTTTCCACATATTAAGGGAGACAACTCGGTTTTTATTTTGAAAAAATATAACATGGTTCTCTCGGATTTTTGACAAAATTTGACGTGGTAATCTCACGGATTTTAGATATCCACACTTGGCAGCTCTGTAATACAACTCTGTCTCATAATTAGACGAAGTGAATAAGTTTGAGCCTATGGTGGCTCATAAGTGACATTGGTTTTTGTTTTGTTTTTTTAATTATGTATTTTTATTTTATTTTTTATTTTTTTGCATTATCACCTCGGTGAAAATTATTCTCACCCGGGTGATATTATTATCACCTGGGTGGAAATTATTTTCATCCAGGTGGTATTATTATCACCTGGGTGGAAATTATTCCCACCCGGGTGATATTATTATTTCCTGGGTGAAAATTATTTCACCCAGGTGATATTATTATCACCTGTGTGGAGATTATTCTCACCCGGGTGATAGTATTATCACCTGGGTGGAAATTAGTTTTAACTGGGTGGAAATTATTTTCACTTCAGTGATATTATTATCACCTAGGTGGAAATAATTTTCACCCAGTTGATAATAATTTTCACCCAGTTGATAATAATTTCCACCCAGGTAATAATAATTTCCACCCAGGTGATAATAATATCACCCAGGTGAAAATAATTTCCACTGAGGTGAAAATAATTTCCACCCAGGTGATAATAATTTCCCCCAGGTGACAATAATATCACCCGGGTGAGAATAATCGATCAGGGAGCAACCGAGTTGTTGCTGTTGTTATTTCAGCAGCTTCTTCGTCCGTTTCAGGTCCTCATTTTACATGATACGTAAAGTTTACCGCGCGTTTGGCGTTGAGCAATTTGCGAATTGAAATTCGGTATCGCTTATCCGCACCGTCTATTAATCATATAGATCCAACTGACCAGCTGAAATTTTGATTGAACGTTGTGCATTATATATTGTTCTCAAGTCTTATTACAGCCTGTGTTTCGTAACTAAGTGTGGACAATAATAATAGCATAAACTCGCTTGTGTAAACTGTAAATTATGAGATAGGCCTAGGGTCAAAAAGAAGTGGACATGATGTCTGATCAATCACCACAAAGTATCTGTGTGAAAGAGGAACCTGTGAACGTGGTCGCGACGGATGTTCCGATACACATATTGAAAGTAGAGACTCGGGAACAAGGTAAACTTCCACCTGATAGGTTTCAATGGGAGTCCGATGGATATTTATTACCCCAGACCATCTCTGTCAAACCAGAACCTGTGATTGAAACTGAACATGTACCTGCCAATATTGACCCAGTCGTTCAGTTTGGAGTGGTTGATACACCCGCGGGTGATATTAACATACCAGAACGTGTACCGGTAAGTCCTAATTCTATTATATATATAGGAAACTGTTTGCAGTGCTTCATACACCAAGTCATTTCCTACAGATAGCTTCGTTACCAAGTGGGCAAATCTGTTAATTCGCCATCTGAGCAACTTGGCAGACACTTTTTAAAGTGAATGGTTCACAATTGACATTGGCTGTCGACTTCGAACTATATCATTAGTTTCATACTCTTTACAGTTCTGATTTATTTCATGTTTCAGATCAATAAAATCAGAAATAATATAGTGATTTATTGGTTCAATATACACAGTAGTGTGATCGTTCCAGCGAAAGTTTTCACTCAGAATATTTATGTGAATGTGTGGATCTGTTATCACGGAGTTCGCGACGGCGTGATCAGCAAAGAACAAATAAAAAACTTATCTAATGACCATTAGACTGATCTCTTTTTCACAACTCGGGATTTGTCAAGATCACGATTTACATCATTGTATTTACCAGGTTAGCATAGCCCTTCACTTTCTCTATCATTATGTTATAAACCGTGTCATCAGAATACATTTATACATGCGAGCAAGTCAATGTCAGTTCCTTACTGATAACTGTCCCGAGTTCACCAATACGCATGGTTTGTGTACATGTAAGCTTATGAAACAGTTCTAGCCAGAGCGTAGTCATCTTATTCGATGTAAAAAAATCAATGCCTGGTGCATTTTTAAATGCATGCCACATTTTCAATAATCCATTTCCCACAAACTTGTACATGTGTATTATCGCACTCATGAAGCAAATAGTCTTATAGCCATGTCTAATTTCATAAGTCGCCACAGACAAATTTGGGAAATGGTGAAAGTAATCCCAAGGACATTCTTAGTCATCACACCGCAATGTCAGAAATATTGTAATAATCTCCGTAACAATCGAAGGACGTTAAGGATGTCCGCTGGTGGTAAATCAAAGTAATTAACCTTTTGAATAA
>JAVTVY010053573.1:0-25563 GCA_036873755.1 Hanleya hanleyi
GCCTGGGCTTTTTGGGACCTGTCCAGGCCTGGAGGGGGGGGGCCGAAATGGCCCCCTAATTATTTTTCTTACCCTTGAGCTAGGCGGCTGAAACTACCACACTATACCCTTGGGTCAAGCTCTACGAGAAAATGTAAAAAAATCCAAGATGGCCGCTCTGATGACGTCACAGTGACGTCATTTTCAAAAACGGCTTTTTTGGTCGATTTGTCGGTCAGATTTTCCGAATTTTTTATTTATGCAATTTCTCCGCAAAAACTGCATGATAAATTAGTAAATATTATTGTGATGTGAAATAAAATAGTTTTTGCCCACTTTTCATCGCGGAAAAGCAGAAATTTTGAAGAACTATGACAAAAACGTCACTTTTCTGGCACCCCACGTAGGCGCCATCTTCAATTTACCCATGATCCTCTGCTCGGGGGGTTATGCAAATAGGCTCAAAATAACTCCAATATGACAAACTATAAAGTCAAGGAGTTTCAGCTCTCCATTTTTTGTCGTTCCGGAGATAGAGCAGAAAGTTTCTGGCCCCCCAGGCCAGGTAGGGTTAAAATGCGCTAGGAGAGGGTTACAAGCAGGTTAGCTGTGAACAACGAGTGCATTCGATCGCTAATTTAACTGTCTCGTAGGCTCTTTGAGCGCGTTACATTGAACAATAGTTGCGTTAGAAATTTTCAACGACCCCTCACCTCCTCGACAACGCCTATTTTATAGTAATGCATATATACGGTATATATGTACTTTAAAATGAACCTAACCTAACCTTTCTTTTTAAATCACCGAATGACGGTCAACGTTCATTTTTGACCGTCGGAGTTTGAGATAATCAACTTACCCTTCCGGTTAGATTTTGCTTGGTGAATTTATTATCTATTTGTACTTGAGGTCATATTGAGTCCTACCAGTGGTCACATTGAAATACCTATGGTCATGTCATTATGTAGGAGTTAAGGCAATTAAAAGTACTTGTTTGAGGCGAAGCTGTTGTGGCGTATTTTTAGTTAGAAATGGTGATCATGGTGCACCATATGACATATTTTCAAGAAATGTAATAAATAATTCAACAATATATTTTGGTGCGTGATTTATTTTCTGAAAATAAATGGACGAGAATGGATAATGGCGCTTGTTACTGTATATTTGGTAGCGATGTACGGCATATTTGTATGGTTTGTATTTTCTTATACTTAACCTCTTACCTACTTGCTCTTACCAATGTACTACGCTCTACGTTTCTTGTGGGTTCAGTCATAATATGATGTTCTAACTGGTAAGTTTACTCATAATAATACGCTATAGAACGCTATAAAGGGATCACGTCCAATTAATCGAGGCACTTTCTCGATGCCTTCGAGATGGATCGAGAAATTTCTCGGCTGAAACCAGGAGGGCAGAACCGGGGTCCCTGACGTCATCTCCCGGTTTGCTCCCGGTTCTATCTCGATAGAAACGTCCCGGTTTTCGAGATGGCTACTGAATTAATCACTAATGTCGAAGTGTGTCCCGGTTTCTATATGTCTGTGTTTTGTTGCCGTTAATTTGACCGCTTCATCCAATAAGCGATCAGAGTGTTCTGTGGATATGATATTTTCGGGTGGCACGTCATATACGCATATTTTGGCCCAAAATAGAATCTCGACAACGGATTGTTGTAAAGAGGTTTTTTCATGTTATTCAACATTTATCCGATATATTCATATCCTATTTTTCCTGAATCCAATTGAAAGAATACGTTTCATCTCACATCGATAATTGATTTTATATCTGGCTAGTATCGGACGCGGAAGAAATGAGATAACTGGATAGGACCTGAAATGGAAGCATGCCTTAATTATTTTTTATATTAAATTATTTTGAACCAACGTGGATCGTTTGACCGGTGTTTGACCGGTGTATTAACCTCCGTTTACAATTTGTTTTATAATTTGGTGTTATTCAATGGAGAGAATTACTATCTTGTGGCATAGTTCAAATAAGGAGATTATATCAACACAGTTTTTTCTGATATTTTAGCTTGCGTGGAAGTGGTTAGCGGAAACACTGACAATCGGAACTAGAGATGTTAATAATTCACACATCAGTCGGTCTGAAAATCTTCGGCTTGAAACAACAGGGGCTAATTTCTTTATGGGGAAAAAACTGGAACAATACTTTTGGCGGGATTGATAATATACTCGCGTTCCATTATTATTGCTGATAACGTGTGTTGAGACATTTAACCAAATAACATGATTAATAATAGTAATTATCGTCCAATTCAGAGTGCAATCTTGCTGTAGACAATCGATCACATATGATTTTACTATCAGCCGGTTTCCAGTAAATTTCCAGTCACTCCTGTGGTCCTTCAAAGCCACTGCATATTTGGATACTTGGAAAATCTCTGACGAACGTGGTACTATAATTTTTGAAGTCAAGATTCAATTAAATATTTGTTTCAATAAAGAGTTATAAAGATAACAGGTAGCAAATATATACGATTACAGTTCTCTAGACGAAATAACAAAGTAACATTAACTACTCATGTTTACTCTAATATATTATCCGTGTTTTAATGCATATGTACTAGCCTAGAATAGTTTCGCCACAGCAAAGTATATTTATGACGAGCATACGCATTCCGAATGGTTCAAACGTTCTTTTGAAGGCATCTCGATTACAGTCTCGAAGCAATTCGAATTATTTCGAGGGGGATCGAGATGGTCTTGTGCTTCGAGAGAAAACCGGGAGCAAACCGGGACAACAATCGATAGAGATAAACCGGGACCCTTCGAGACGAGATATTTATCGGTTTTACTCGTTAAACGAGAAACCGTCTCGATCGATTGGACGTGACCCCTTAAGGACAGGAGCTCAATAGGCTTGGAGCCCGTATGGGCAAGATCTCAATGGGCTTATTCGAGAAGTGGACACCAGCCCACAACTATTTTCACTGGGAAATATCGGAGAAATACATGTAAAGGAGAATTTTAACAAATGTGATACGAACAATTTGGCACGAAACAATTATTTCAAAAAAGAATTTTTTTCGGGTGATTATTAAATTTCCTGAAAAAAAAATATTTTGAATCGAAACAGTAATAACCAGAGAAATATATAAGAAAAAATTAGTATTTTTTGTTGGTTTCATATTTTCCTTTTACCCTATATTGTACAAGTCTAACATGTTCTTAAATAGTAGTGAAGCACAAGTCTTAAGAAGTTGGGCAGTCTATTTTCATATTTTGCTTTTTCATATATTTTCCAGATATTTCAATGACTGTTGAAGTTGTCAGCCCATTTTCCCCTTACTTTTTTTCTTACTTGTACTGGAAAGCAAACGACTTTTTCGATGTTTTTCTTTCGTGAAATTTATACATAAAATTTAGTAATCAACAAAAAAAAATCCTGTTTTTTTTTATTACTGATGAAAGCATTTTGTGCCAAATTGTTAAGATTTGTTAAGATTTACCTTTACATGTATTTGTCTGATATTCCTCAATCAAAATATATATTTGTGGGCTCGTGTTCACTTTTGGAATAAGACCATTGAGCTAGTATCGGTAAGGGCTTCTGTCCAAAGTGCTCCTGTCCCATTGGACTCCTATCCTTAAAGGTTCCTGTCTGCACTCTAAAGACCCCTCCCAGCCAAGTCCATGTAAATAGATACCGAAATATTATATTACGTATCCATATATATGTATCGTAGGATGACCGTAATTTTACAAGCAATAAGGTCAGTTATACTTTTCTCCTTCCAAAGTGTGGATGGGGCGAATATCGTTCCACCCGCCTAGATAAGGTGATATAAGTCAATATTTTAATATTAAGATATGTTATTCGAATGACTTATACGCCTAGGGATGGTGCCAAAAAATAAATAAAATTAACCTGATAAATTGGAGCGATATGCAAGAGGTCGGAAAAATTGACGACGTTTGTCGACTACAACCATATAACTATACGGGAAAGCAAACCTCGGCCCCTAACATTCAGACCCGAGAATACGGTGGATTCTCGAACGTAGCCTTAGTATCTCAGCCGTGCTTTTACTGCAGCTGTTCATGTGGAGACTATGAAGTATCCACACGGCCCCCAGCACCGACTTAAGCGGAATTAGACACGCTAGCTCAGGAGCCGTGATGACAGATCAACTCAAACAACTCATCTGATGTTAATGGATGAGCATCATGGACGTCTGATGGAGTAAACGCCTTAGCAAGAGGAAACCTGGTAAATGCAAGATACCTAGGAAAACTAATCTGTAAAATCCGACGTCGTACGGCTTAACCCTATCTGGCCTGGGCGATTTGGGGTGTACCTCTGCCTGGGGGGGGGGGAGAGGGCGGAATATATTTTCGCTATCGCTAGGGCTAGAGGGCTGAAACTTACCACACAATATATTTGGGTCAAGCTCTACAAGAAAATGTAAAAAATCCAACATGGCCGTCATGATGACGTCACTGTGACGTCATTTTCAAAAAGAGCATTTTTGGACGATTTTTCGGTCAGAATTTTCGATTTTTTTATTTTTGTTTCTTTCTGCGCAAAAACTGCATGATAAATTAGTAAATAATAATCTGATATGAAATAAAATAGGTTTTACCTGATTTTCCATAAAGAAAAGCAAAATTTTTGAAGAAATATGACGAAAACATCACTTTTCTGGTACGCCACATGGTCGCCATTTTGAATTTACCCATGATTCTCTGCTCGGGGGTTCATGCAAATAGGCTCAAAATGACCCAAATATCATAATCTAAAAAGTCACGGAGTATCAGCTCTTATTGTTATGTGGTTCCGGGGATAGGAGCGAAAAACCAACAGGGGGGTGGAGGGAGGGGGGGGGGCGGAAAGTGCCCCCTCCAACCCAGGCCAGGTAGGGTTAAATTTCCCACCGAAACAATAAATCTACATATATTTGTCGAGTGACATGTACAGAGAGCGGGCCGAGGGGACTAACAGTCCACCAACAGAATCCTACCATATACAGGTAATAAATTGGAGCGATATGCAAGAGGTGGAAAAAATTGACGTCTGGCGACTAAAAAGCAACCATATGACACTTATAAATACATGTTAAATACGCCGAAAGGAGTAAACATTTCTCTGGTAAATCCATGCACTACTTCCTCGGCTTGATGATTATATCCGGTAAATATATCTTTCATAGCATTTAAGAAATATATTGGAGCGGTATTTTTCAGGGTGCTATGTAGTATAATGTCTTACAGGATTGTTGTGTTTAGCCCTACGTTTGGTGCCTCGCTGTGATACCACTCCAAACACAAAAAACTATTCATATATCATATATCAAAATAAATGTATCCATCTCAGGAACATTTTCAGCCCAAAACATAGAACGTTCGAAATAAAAAATGCATAACTGACCTGTCATTTCCACAACAACAACAACGTCCAAACGTGATCTGATTTTCGACAATATACACCAAGTTCTCCTGACGGCTGAAGTATCCACTACAATGAGATGTTTATATTCACTACGACTCTGTCAAGTAACTCCAGTAGCTTTAAAAAAAGTGGGAATTATATGCCCATCGCCAGCTCGTTTTCAGTGTAAGAAGTCGTCTGCTATAGTGACAAAAATGGCACCTAAATGATACCTTCGTTCCCATGTGCATGATGACGTCAACAATTTACAACTAAATTCCATATTTTTTTTCTAAATTCATCCATTCTGATTTTCGATCAACCTTTACGCAGAATGTATATCAATACAATCTAAAAAAGTGGCATTGTCAATTTTACATGTCTGTTCTGGGGGGAATCCCACTGTGTGACCCCGTCAGCTTTGGGAAACTCCCTCGTTTTTAGTACGAAACAGTGATATGCCACCTTATATGACAAAAAAAATGTTTTGGAAATATCTCTTAATCTAGAAAGTGAATAAAGCTGGAAATTCTGAACATTTTGGTGTATCCGGCATGAAAATCGGTTAAAATCTGTCCGAAATATACTGTATTTCCTACGAGTGTCACTTCAGACATCATGTGCCCTGGCAGTAGTTGATGATGAAAAGTCACATCTGTACATGTAAACTATGTACACTTGTGTTCATTAATCGATTTAACTGAAGAACATGCAGAGTGATCAGACCAGCATTTTATTAAGGAACAATCTATAAAAAAGTAAATTAGCAAACTGTATTATGTGTAGGCCAACTGTATATGTTCCTACATATATTTTGACATCACATCAAAAGTCATTGTATTATGACGTAACGTCATAAGTGTATTGCAACCTCGCCACCAGGGGTCGCTCTCCGCTGGAAAATTGGCCGCTCCGACGAACCCCTGGGACGACGGTCGCTGAAAATTGGTCCCATAATACATTGAAAAATTCTTTCACGTGGCCCCTTCCGGTTCCATTGGAACATATCCTATTCTTATAGAACGCTTCGGTCATGAGTCATTTTCATGGCCAAAAATGTCATAACGTCATGACGTCAGAATACAAAAAAAAAATGTTTCGCAAGAATGCATAAAGAATTCCCAGTAGGGCTACGTCATCTTTCAGACGCGCTCAAAAATATTCATGACGTCGGGACGTCGGCTTGATCCCCACAGATACGCCTTCCGTTATGTTCTACATTCTATGGTTTTGTGTTTTATCCAATGACCGATCGTACTGCCGAGCGCCCTCCCAGAGCATAGTAGGGAGGACAGGACCGGATAGCTCTGGTTTCGAGATTGAAGTGTATTGCAACATTGTGAGCACCATGACGATGTTATAATAGTGATGACGTCACAAGAGAATTACATTAAGCTATCCACTGCCCAAGTACAACTTCAAAATTTAAGCAAACAAGTATGGTGTAGAGGAAACATATGGTGTAACAGGTACCGTACCATAAAAAGTATGGTGGCCATTTTGCAATATGGGGCATAAACCATGGAATACAAGTAGTACATGTAGCCTGATACACTGGGTGGGTAATGGGGTGGGAAGAGGAGTGGGAGAGGGAATGCATGTGCAGCGGTAACTTTACAGATTAGATCAGGTGCCGGGAAGAAGAAAAGGAATTTGAGCCTGAGGGGGCAGCAATGAACATCACAGACTATCTTAGAGCGTGGGGTTATGTTATATGGGATGGGAGCAGAGATTCGAGTGAAAAAAGGTTTGGGGGCATAGATGGGGGGGGAGGTCAGCAAGTGGTCACCTATATGTAAAGACCCGCACATGGAGGAATAATTTCTATCAGAACGAGTTATATGTGATTTTATTATTGACAAACGTGAGAAAATGGTCCAAGGGAGGGCACTCATAACAAACCCATGGTCCATAAATAGCAGGGTCACATGCAATGTGAGGGGGGGGGGAGGGGGCCAATTTTCTTGAACTACTAAGGCTGACGTAGCTAAGACTTCCCAAATTAATAGAATAATTCACAAAATTAGCATTGAATGGTTCTCTGAAACGTTACCAGATATTTTAAAATAAAACCGAATACCCCTTTCTGTATATAAGGGTGCTCTGTAGTATAATGTCTTACAGGATTGTTGTGTTTAGCCCTACGTTTGGTGCCTCGCTGTGATACCACTCCAAACACAAAAAACTATTCATATATCATATATCAAAATAAATGTATCTATCTCAGGAACATTTTCATGCCAAAACATAGAACGTTCGAAAAAATTTTGCATAACTGACCTGTCATTTCCACAACAACAACAACGTCCAAATGTGATCTGATTTTCGACAATATACACCAAGTTGTCCTGACGGCTGAGGTATCCAATACGCAAATGAGATGTTTATATTCACTACGACTCTGTCAAGTAACTCCAGTAGCTTTAAAAAAAGTGGGAATTATATGCCCATCGCCAGCTCGTTTTCAGTGTAAGAAGTCGTCTGTTATAGTGGCAAAAATGGCACCTAAATGATACCCTCGTTCCCATGTGCATGATGACGTCACCAATTGACCACTAAATTCCATATTTTTTTTCTAAATTCATCCATTCTGATTTTCGATCAACCTTTACGCAGAATTTATATCAATACAATCTAAAAAAGTGGCATTTTCAATTTTACATGTCTGTTCTGGGGGGAATCCCACTGTGTGACCCCTTCAGCTTTGGGAAACTCCCTCGTTTTTAGTACGAAACAGTGATATGCCACCTCAACAAAGTATGGCATGACTGGCGCCTGATGTAATCCACATGATGTTTAGTACCCGGTACGGATCTAGATCGCTATTTCCCATAAGTATTCGCGACGTAAGTATTTTGAAATTGTCGCTTCCCAAGGACAGTGTTTCGCTTAAAGAGAGCTTCACACTGATACCTCACCTGACTCAATCGGAACACTAGGGGTCCACCTCGACCCCAAAACCTCCACCCCAGCGCTACTTGCCCAGTGCGCATGCGTACATTGACTTTTTCAAAAGAATTCAACCAATGGCTTCGAGACACCACCCATCGTGTTCTACGTGGTGAGACGAAAAAAAGCAAGATATCACACTCCATACCGCAAATGACCATGGGTGGGTTTCCCATTAGGTTAAACATTGTCCACTGCGCCGGGCCGTATAGATTAACATTGGAAGTCACTGGGGTCTTGTATGTAGGGGGAGATCACTCTTGTTCACGTGACCGGATGTCACCGGAAGTGACCTTCACATGACCCGGAAGTGACCTTTGACCCAGATGTAACCCGGATGTGACCTTTGACCGGATGTGACGTCAGCACCACGTGACACCACAGACCCTCATTTTGGACCCTCGTTTTTTTTAATGAATTTCAGGGCTTCCTACCACTTTCGTAAGGTCCTTTATCTTTTTCTCAGCGTACCTGTGTAACTCCAGCTACATGTATATCGGCCTCTCTTTTTTCTGACAGCGTAAATTCTATAGACGTGCACTGAGAAAATAACTGTGTTGTTTTAACAAAATCTTGTGCTAAAATGGCATCAACACAAAATGTTTTGTGCTGAAATGAACATGATTTTGTGTTGAATTCCATGTTCAACACACATCGGTGTTGATTGTAACCCAAATTTGTGCTATTTTCAATCCAGTTCTGGTGCTAAAATGGCTTCAACACAATTTTGTCCGCAGTGTGTCTTTTTCTGAAAACGTAACTGTACCACTTTGTCAGCAATTTTTCCCTCTTTGTCAGCGTAACTTCATCAATAAACGCTTTCTTCTTTTCTCACCTAATTACGTAACTTCTCAACTTAGCTTGTAGACGATTCCTTTATATTCTGCTTTGCATCATCGGACACTCTCTTTAGTCCTCGTCATAACTGCGTACTCTGGATATGTCCGGCTCCTATCTAATAACCTAGCTAGGATATTTTTTGCTTTATTTGTAACTCATGTACGGCATATTTTCCCAACTGAAACATACGAAAATAGTCCTTGTAACCTGGGGCATTGTTTCCGTTCACTCTGTCGAGTCATTTAGGTTATTAATCTTCTCTCTGTTCAACCTAACGCTCTCGAATAAGTGTTCTGATGATTACTCTAACATTCTCTTTGTCCAACGTAACATACTCACAGAACGAATATATACATGTAGACAACCTCGACATGCTGAGGTATATATTCATTTATCGGATACTACCAGTAACTCCAGTTCGATTTTATATTCAGTTTGGACTGTAATCGAATTTATTTGCCTGTCATCTGTATTGAAACGAGGACAACGAACTAATTAATTCTAGCATTTTCTATATTATAGGACAGGGAGATGTGTGCCTCAATGACTTGCCTGACAACACTCTGCGAGGGCGTTATGTCAAATGAATGGCACGTTACAGTAACCTGCATGCCAGTTTCTCCGAGTGCGTTATGTTTAACAAAGAGCACATTAATGACCCCCGCTGTCAGATCTAGTATCGTAACAATTTCTCGATCTGTCTTTCTTTCCCTTTATATTTCATCTGTCCACCTTGATTGACAAGCATCGTATACATTCCCTTCAGACCTATCTGGTGGACGGGAAGGAGGGGGAGGGGAGCTAAGGAACATCTGTGGCTACTATTAACCCTACCTGACCTGGGGGCCGAAATGACCCCTTACCAAACTTTCTCCGCTATTTCCGGAACGACAAAAAATAGAGAGCTGAAACTCCTTGACTTTATAGATTATCATATTGGGGTCATTTTGAGGCTTTTTGCATAACCCCCCGAGCAGGGGATCATGGGTAAATTCAAAATGGCGGTCACGTGGGGTACCAGAAAAGTGATGTTTTTGTCATATTTCTTCAAAATTTCCGCTTTTCCGTGATGAAAAGTGGGCAAAAACTATTTTACTTCACATCACATTAATATTTACTAATTTATCATGCAGTTTTTGCGGAGAAATTGCATAAGTAAAAAAATCGGAAAATCCGAACGAAAAATCGACCAAAAAACGCCGTTTTGGAAAATGACGTCACTGTAACGTCATCAAAGCGGCCATCTTGGATTTTTTACATTTTCTGGTAGAGGGTATAGTGTGGTAAATTTCAGACCCTGGCTCAAGGGGTAAGAAAAATAATAGGGGGGGAGCATTTGCCCCCCCCCCCGCCATGCCAGGACACGTCCCAAAAAGCCCAGGCCAGATAGGGTTAATATGAAATGGCGAAAACCTTCTCATCATATATAGGCGCATCTATTTACCTCATCATCAGAAACAAATGGTAATGATCTTGCAAAATTATTTGAGCACATCCGACACACGGGATTGGTTATGACTCTGATCGCCTTGTTAGGTCATACCTATTATCTGTCATGACCATATTTTAGGAAGGATCAAATTCATTCATTCATAAACCTGCGCAAGATACATGGATATGAGGCGATCAGGTTTGAGAAAATATACCAAGGTAAACTGTCATCGTGTAAATGGCAGGCCGAGTAGCTGATAAGCTCTGCATAAAAGGGAATAATATGAAAATATTGCCTTCGTGTGAGGGGAATATGCAGTTTTGTTGCCCCAAGGATGTGCATATTGCCCGAGCCGCAGGCGAGGGCAATATGCACAGCCGAGGGGCAACAAAACTGTATATTCCCCTCACAACAAGGCAATAATTTCATTATTATATTTATCAACTTAACTCTGTACTAATCTATTATCCCTCGAGCAAAATATTGTTTGATGTTTTATTTTGCCAGAGAGCAATCCTTCTGAGTTCGTTGTTTTCAGTGGGCAACCGCCTCCAAGTTGCAAAATAATTTATCATGCACGAGATTTCACTGATTCGGAGGTGCTTCACTACTATCGTGTAAATCTCGCAACACACGTATAGTTGTTCGATGACGCTTGTTAGTTACTGCAATAATGTACTTCGGTACGATTCTACTTACAATTAGAAGGGGGAAATATTTATTTCTGCTGTATTCTGCAGCTAAAATCAGCTCGACGAACTGCTCCGTGATCTGTTGTTTGCAGCGACCTCTGTTGTAATTATCTCCCTTTGGTGTATATTCCATGGGGGGTGGAATATGCAGTTTCAGCGGGCAATATACACCCACGTGACCGGGGAATATGCAGTTTTATCTCATTACAATTCATATAGGGAGACATTCTAATAGATTTAATAATATCCGATAATGTCCGGCTACTACCTAATTACCTAGCTAGCATATTTTCTCTTTATTTGCAACTGCGGTATTACATATTTTTCTCAAGAGAAACATATAAAAATAGACATTGTGTCCCGAGATATTATTTTTAGTTTACTTTGAGAAGCCATGTGCTTTATTAACGTGCTCGTTGTTCAACCTAATGCTCTGGGATAATTGTCGTAACTATTACACTAACGTGCTCTTTGTACAACGTAACGCGCTCGCAGAACGAATATGGACAAACCCAACATTATGAGATATATCTTGATGTTTCGGATTCTACCAGTAATTCTAGTTCCGAGGCAATTATTTTTAGTGTCGATGCAATCAAATTTATTAGTTTGTCGTCTAATTAATTGTATCATTTCTTACTTTCCAGTTTACGTAGATGTATGCCTCAGTGTTTTGGCTAGTCATATTTCTCCCGCGAGTGCGTTAGATCGGACAAAGCGCACGTTAGTATAACCAGCATGTCAATTTCTCCGAGGGCGTTAGGTTGAACAAAGAGCTCGTTACCGACCCCCGCTGTCGCGGCTGGCAGACGCTCGACCTTCCCATTGTCCGAGCGCGTTATGTAGAATAGAGAACGTTAGCAGACCGTTAGACGTACGTTAGGAGATTTCGAGTGCGTTTGGGAGCGTGTTAGGCCTCCCACTGAGCGCATTAATTTGCAGCACGTAAGTCCGTTAGATGAGCCCGTTAGGCGAACCTTTAATTTGGTCGGTACTGTATAACCTGCGCAAGATACATGGATATGCGGCGATCAGGTTTGAGAAAATATACCAAGGTAAACTGTCATCGTGTAAATGGCAGGCCGAGTAGCTGATAAGCTCTGCATAAAAGGGAATAATATGAAAATATTGCCTTCGTGTGAGGGGAATATGCAGTTTTGTTGCCCCAAGGATGTGCATATTGCCCGAGCCGCAGGCGAGGGCAATATGCACAGCCGAGGGGCAACAAAACTGTATATTCCCCTCACAACAAGGCAATAATTTCATTATTATATTTATCAACTTAACTCTGTGCTAATCTATTATCCCTCGAGCAAAATATTGTTTGATGTTTTATTTTGCCAGAGAGCAATCCTTCTGAGTTCGTTGTTTTCAGTGGGCAACCGCCTGCAAGTTGCAAAATAATTTATCATGCACGAGATTTCACTGATTCGGAGGTGCTTCACTACTATCGTGTAAATCTCGCAACACACGTATAGTTGTTCGATGACGCTTGTTAGTTACTGCAATAATGTACTTCGGTACGATTCTACTTACAATTAGAAGGGGGAAATATTTATTTCTGCTGTATTCTGCAGCTAAAATCAGCTCGACGAACTGCTCCGTGATCTGTTGTTTGCAGCGACCTCTGTTGTAATTATCTCCCTTTGGTGTATATTCCATGGGGGGTGGAATATGCAGTTTCAGCGGGCAATATACACCCACGTGACCGGGGAATATGCAGTTTTATCTCATTACAATTCATATAGGGAGGCATTCTAATAGATTTAATAATATCCGATAATATCCGGCTACTACCTAATTACCTAGCTAGCATATTTTCTCTTTATTTGCAACTGCGGTATTACATATTTTTCTCAAGAGAAACATATAAAAATAGACATTGTGTCCCGAGATATTATTTTTAGTTTACTTTGAGAAGCCATGTGCTTTATTAACGTGCTCGGTGTTCAACCTAATGCTCTGGGATAATTGTCGTAACTATTACACTAACGTGCTCTTTGTACAACGTAACGCGCTCGCCGAACGAATATGGACAAACCCAACATTATGAGATATATCTTGATGTTTCGGATTCTACCAGTAATTCTAGTTCCGAGGCAATTATTTTTAGTGTCGATGCAATCAAATTTATTAGTTTGTCGTCTAATTAATTATACCATTTCTTACTTTCCAGTTTACGTAGATGTATGCCTCAGTGTTTTGGCTAGTCATATTTCTCCCGCGAGTGCGTTAGATCGGACAAAGCGCACGTTAGTATAACCAGCATGTCAATTTCTCCGAGGGCGTTAGGTTGAACAAAGAGCTCGTTACCGACCCCCGCTGTCGCGGCTGGCAGACGCTCGACCTTCCCATTGTCCGAGCGCGTTATGTAGAATAGAGAACGTTATCAGACCGTTAGACGTACGTTAGGAGATTTCGAGTGCGTTTGGGAGCGTGTTAGGCCTCCCACTGAGCGCATTAATTTGCAGCACGTAAGTCCGTTAGATGAGCCCGTTAGGCGAACCTTTAATTTGGTCGGTACTGTATAACATGGGCTCATCAATGAAATACATTGGCTTGAACATCACGCATCCGACTCTGCTGAGAAATGAGACCAACTTCTTTATGTATACATATCGGGACTGGACACGAGACTCATATACAATGTAGATGCATGGCAAGATTATTGACGATCTCATTTTTTTTCGCTTATAGCTCTGGAAAAAGTCATCGTTCTACGATTTTACAGTAAACCATAACAATGCCCACGTAGCTTGAGTGTTAGGGTAGTAAATATTATGGAGATCAAATGTAAACAAAATATAATACCTTATAATTGTTATTCCAATATATCTGTGAAATACTATTAAAAGAGAATATATTATATATAACACCCAACTCTCCCACCCTACTCCCCCTATTAGGACAACTTACTCGCTTTGAATATTCAGATCTACATGTATCAATTCACAAATCATTGAATAGAGCTGTGCTATCTTATTGGTTTTATATACTTTCTTTAATATCTGCACATTCCACATAAATTCACCAATAAAAAAACTAGAAATACAGAGCCATCTCTACGACATGACATCTGTAAATGAAAAAAATTGTATGCATTATGAAGTGGCTGAAATCGCTCTGTTTTAAAGTTTCCATATACAATTTCGTTATCAGCTAAGTCAATATTTGTGTGACTATACAAGCAATTTCTCACATCAGACCAAAATATAGCATTCTGAGTGCATCCAGTGAAATAATACGTTGTATTACCGACCTCAGGGTCCCAGTGTCATGTAACACAACGCGAAATGTATTTGAATGGTAACCTACAATCACAGTATGATGTATCGTAACAGGCTTTTTTAAATTTGGATCTATCGAGTGGATAGTATACGAGATAAAACTGGTACAAGCCAACTCATGAGGAAGATGTTTAGACCCTGGTGGAATTATCGCCCGCCCCTGCCTGAGGAATTGCGCCAATGATATTACACTGCTAAAATAAGACGTGAAAAATAACAGAGAAATGAAGCAATTCCACCGACCAAAACTTGATTTAATCCACGACAGACAATGACGTAATGACCAACCTGGCCAACAGAAAAATGGCCGCTCCCAGTGGCGTAACCAGTCAATGACAAAGGGGGTGCGACTGTCCGAGGACTTAGGGCGAGGGTTCAGGGGTCGCCTTAGGCCCCGCAATCTCCAGGGTCTCAAACGACTACAGGCGCGATCTGATCTGTTTTATCGGCTTTTGTCAGACTGATTTGTATTGACAAAAATAACAGTGAACAGTATCATTTCATATATTTCAAGTGTGAAAATGGTACTTCGCATTCAATTAGCTACATACATCTAACGGTGTCGATATATACAGGATGGTTGTCGAGATAGCCATTCCCATCCGAGCAATGCTGTGTGAAAGGCTTTTTGGTGATGAAAAAGGGGTGCGATAGCACCCCCGTACTCCCCCCCCCCCTCCCTCCGCCGATGCCAGTGGCCGCATGAAAATTAGGCAGACCCTGAGGCGTATCAGGGACATGGTATGGACATTTTAAATTTGTTATTAGGAGATACTTAGGCATATGAATGATATACTGACTCGTTGCAATAACTAGTGATAGCGACGAAATATATGGTTACAACGAGTTCAATTTTGCATCTCGTTATAAAGATTTCGAATTTGTTAAAAATACCATGGTCAAAAATACCCTTTCGTACAATGTACATGTAGCCGGCTATATTCTCTGTTAAGTTTCAAGTAGTTGAGACTGAGACCAGGGATGGTTCGTTTGGGGCAGCCAGATGTTCACCAGAGCTGATCATCTCCATAATAAAAGAAAGTTGCGTATGAAAATGTGAAATCACACGGGACCGTTTCTTTAAAATCATAAAACTTCATAAAGTAATATCTGCATCTCAATTTTATCCGGACCTATAAATGATAGCACACTCAAGTAAATAGGGACTAGCCTGTGAATGAGGTGATTGTATTTACTCGCTTTAGATGGTTTCCCGAAGCTTTGTCGGTCAAAATTTCTCGATTTTCCCTCGATCTACAGTAAACCATTAACTTTCGATGAGTAAAAATAAAGATGATTGAAATATGATTGAATATGATTGAAACATGTCGGGAAAACCAATCGAGAATTTCTGAAATCCATTTGGTTGAAAAAAAAGATATACTCTCGACATTCTCAGACAAATTCGCAATACGGTCGGGATTTCTTCGAGAAGACGAAAGAAAATTGAGGAAAAAACGATTCTTGTAGACGCTTCCTTAGTGTTCTGTATAAAAGACACTGTCTCCACCTCTAATTTTTACGCTCGTTACAATGGAGCAGGCGACATTAACATCGTTTAAAAAATATCGAACGTTTTAAGTGCTTGGATTTCCAAACGTTCGATATTTTTTAAACGAGGGTAATGTCGCCTGCTCCATTTATTCACCAAATATTCAGTACCGATATATATTCTTTGATTACGGATAGACATCAGAGAGTCCCACTTTTGGTACTTTCTGGTTAGGGTAAAACATACATTTTCTTTCATTTGTAGTTTGGTTTTTCTCGGAACTGAAGCCGAGCGTTTGTGAACGGTCGTTCACCTCGTCTCCAGCCATCAAATGTTTGTCAGACGGTGCAACACCGAGTCTTCATTGGAAACACAAATATAGGCTTTAAAAGTGGGATATCTAATGTGTATCAAATTTCGGATCTAACATAGGTTATTCGTCTGCACTTTTTGAGGTCTCAGTCGATGCCCCGCTATTTCACAGAATCCGTCATTTTTTTCCCCGAAAATATGGCTGAATTACACGAAGGTATTCAGGACATCGACGTTTCTCGAAAATATCGAGGAGTTTTCTCCCGTGTGCCACGGGTGCTCTCTAGCGTTTCTTCTATTAGCCAGGGATTACAGAACGGGTTCTTTTTCTTGACCATCAAATATAGTAAAATCTTCAACCCGAATCACTTGCATGTATATGTTTTCTGGAAGAGCATGATTAAGCCATTATTTTAACCGTCCCAGGCCTGGAGGTACATTATACTACCACCCCCTACCAAACTTTCTGCTCTATCTCCGGAACGACAAGACATTGACAGCTCAGATTCCAGGACTTTGTAGATTATCCTATTTTGGGTCATTTTGAGCCTGTTTTCATTACGCATTGAGAAGAGGATCATGGAGAAATTAAAATGGCGGCCATTTGGGGTATCAGAAAAGTTATGCCAGAATTCCTGAAATTCTGCGAGTTGTTTTGCATTTATCAATTAATTGGTGTTCCATGCGTAAGTGCACTAAATTTAATTTAATCCCGAAGACAGGTAAATTATAAGAATGTACGCAATAAAGTTGAATTGGTGCCTCAAATTGGCTGAAGTCAAATGAAAAGACGTATTGACCACCGTTCAAATCGTCGGCAACATTTGGAAAGGATGTTAAAGACAAACTTGAGCCTGGAAAAAATACAAATATCAGCTATAATTTCCGTGTGCTGTCTGCTTGTGGTAAATATGCCTAAGGTCATTTTTTTAGTAATTCATGCAATCTGCTATAACGAGTGCAATGACACTCAATTTTTTGAGCAAAAATCAATCAGTTTTATTATCTTCGAGCACACTCTGATATATTAGAAATAATTCGTGATTTTGAACCATTTTGTCAACTT
Organism: Hanleya hanleyi; assembly: GCA_036873755.1. Taxonomy (NCBI): domain Eukaryota; kingdom Metazoa; phylum Mollusca; class Polyplacophora; order Lepidopleurida; family Hanleyidae; genus Hanleya; species Hanleya hanleyi. The sequence continues at coordinate 17,444 of JAVTVY010053573.1, forward strand.
CCTGTTCGAATAAATCGTTGATTTTTTGCGGGAAATTTCCTTTTCTGTGATTGAATTATTATGAGATTTATTGTAGACTCAAACGAGTATTAAAGTATGTCCATTTCAGTTTCGAAATTGTAAAAAATGACAATTGACTTCGCATAATTGTTTTGTAAAACAAACTGAAAACTGAAAAACATAAATATGCAAAATGATCGCTATTTTTTCATGCAATTGATAACCTCTTATTACAAAAAATATCTCATTATTACATTAATAAAAATATCAGAGAATGATGGTGGTCAGTTTGTAGTTTACGGTAACAGGCACAACAACAAAAAATATGCCGAATTGACTGTTGAATAAACTCTACATTAATTAGACGACCGATGAAAATGGTCAGACTTCAGTGAACGACTGGCGAAAAGGGGTGCATTGTAACTGTTTTGGGAGACAATTCAACGTATAAATATGAATAGAAGAATTTGATGGGATAGACTATTTCAGAAACCTGACATAAAATGTGTATGGACAAGCGAATGTGACCTCTTTTATCGCATGAACCATAGAATTAATTAATGCAGTATAATTGTTTAATAAATAAAGATGTGTTATATTAAAGAGAGTTACAAGTACGGGTAGAGAACACTGATCACGACGGGGAAGAAATCCGATGTGCGGACGGCTGGTGAAAACGCATCGATGGTAATGGGTGCTCGGAGAGAAGGATAATGTACATGGTTATTTTAACTTTCTAACATACACGTAACCCTCTGCATCAATATCATTATATCAGTGATTATTGGAAATTGGTGAGTAATGCATACTCCCCTCCCCTCACCTTCCCACCACAAGGAGGTGATCCGAAAATATCAGTTCATAGAACACGTAAAATTCATAGAGCAGCATGAAAAACCAAACACAAGTCATCTTTGAATGGATAACCAGAAATTCATCAATGCTGAATTCTGATATAACAGATTGATTGATGTGTGCTAATGATACTCTTCCGACAAGACAAAATAGCAAAAGTTTAGAAATATATATTAGTAACTAGTATGAAATTAATGTACATGTAAAAGATACAGAATGTTTATCAGGTAATCTCTGATCAGTTAGAGAAATAAATTGTATGCTACATGTACTCAGCTGAACTAACGTATCAACGGAGAGGTCAACATTTCTCATGGTATTTGCCGAAGTGAAGGGAAAGATATGTTTCTTTTCTTTGTTGTTTATTGTTTTTATAAGTGTAAACCAAAATCATCTTCTTCGGGTAATTAGAGCGCTGAAGTGGAGGAACTCGCCAAGTAAGAAACTAGCAAAAACCTTCAACACATTCACCTTTTCCTGATATTGTTTCTCTTTCGGAATTGGGGTCAAGTGACACTATCCCAGATACTGGGTCTAATCCCTCGCAACGACAACTGCGGAAATTTTCTGACGGATGGAATGACAGCTCTCCTCAACGAGCCGGATGTTCCTATATGTTGCGTCCTTCCATACCTCAACGAAGTTTAGGTTAGTTCTAGATATTTCAAAGGTTGAGAGACAAAGCGAGAGGGCGAATGCTCAAGGGTTGCGTTACACAAACTAACACATCTGCAAAATATGTCATCGAACGTGTTATGTCTTTATGCAGATGTAATAAATATACGCAATGCAAGTAGGCATAATATGTGTAGCGTACATTATAATAGATGGACGCTAACTGAATATCTTTCATCAATAAGTGTGAAAAGCATGCGGGATTGGCAGGGGCTCGTTATCATTGCTAATTAGTTTTTTAGTTCTAATGAGTTGAAGGTCCGGGTAGTTTCTTTGATTTTTCCGGCCCCCCCCTTTCTTCATTAAACTTAACCCATTAACAGCTGTGACTAGTCCATATGTGTTTAACTGACATTAGGTTGTCACTGAATATATCTGTTATATTTCATAAAGAAGCAGAGCTGGAATTAGTGGTATCCAGTTGTAGCAATGGAAGAACAAGAAATTACCATGTGAGGGCTTGTCCATGGTTGTCTGGTATTTCGATCTTCAGCAGCTGTTCGATACACCAGGCTCAGTCAATCCACTGATGATCTGGTCGGTTTGACTAATATTGTTTTATGTTTTGCCAATATATGTTAACGAAACAAGCAAAAACATGGATTAGTATGCTATACTAAATGTCATAACTGCGCGACAGACAATAACTGAAGAACTTGAAGACAATCATATCTTTGTGTCTCCTAAATATATGGGGCGCAAATTTCAGACTTCCAGATTTCACTACGTACTTTGTGACTGTATGTATTGATTAATTCACTTTTGTGTCTTGAACAAATATCTGATAAAAGAAAAGTTAAATTATGCCATAAGTGAGCTGTCAAGTTGAAAAAGTTCATTGGTGGATCTGCTCGGTCGCATAACTTCGTAAATTAATTTTATGTTAACAGCTATTACCGGTGTGACGGAAACGGTGGCCCGATGCATCCAGTGTCCAAAAGACACTCACGTCTAGACGTTAGTGTCCCAAGACACTTAGATCTGGATTTAATTGTCCGTTGGGCATTCAGGTCTGGATTTGGATGTCCTGGGACACTGGCTTCCAGGAGACGAATGTCCTAACCTGGAGCCCAGTGTCCGCCTCGATTACTATTTTCCGTCCAGTTTACACGTGAACATGTGTACCAGAGAGTAGTATAGAAAGGGGAGTTACGGCGTTATTTACCTACTTCCGACTGGTGGCGCCAACAGATCATTTCCGTCTGACTTTGTGAAGTCAATTCCGGTTCCGGTCATGGGACATAAAGTGACCTTTAACCCTGCGCATGATGTCCGCTATTGTGCGCATTGTCACTTCCGGTCACGTGATCGGAACCGGGAGTGACCTCACAAATGTCAGCCGAAAATGACCTGTTGACGTCACCGGTTGTAAGTAGGCCAATAACGCCCTAAGTCTCCCCTTTCTGCGTCTATCCCTCCTACTCAGGATATGAGTGAGGACGAAAATGAAATGAAAAAACAAGATAATTTTAACAGAAAATCTTGAAATTTATGCTAAGAAATAGCCAGGTAAGACTTCATCACACCTAAGGGCTTTTCCTCGTGCTTTTGCGCCTCTTTGCTTGTCCGGTGGTAGCTTGTTCACTGCAATGAAGAATACAACATACAGACAGAATTTGTATCCGTTGTTTTAATACACAATACTATGGAATCTTGGTACTTCTTAGTTCTTCAGATAATTCAACAGAATTTGGCTCTTCGTTAAACCTGTTTGGCTCATTCTATTGTGCTCTCCGCTCTCCGGGAAATTTTGTTGTCTATTTTCGTAGCAGGTGGAACAAAAATACGAATCTAAATTCTCATAACAAAATACCAAGTACATGTAACAATACAAAAGAACCAAATTGTTTCACGAGGACGCTAATTTGGTTCTATATGGAACCAAATATCCTGAGGAACAAAGAATAACCGCGATTTGTGAGAAAGTAAGCATGATGGGTAACAAACATGTCCGTTTAAAAATGTAATCAGTTACAAATATCGTCAAAGAACCTAGGCACTCGCAAATTAATAGTTTATTCATCACATATTCTGGATTAAGAAAAAACATGTGTGTAGAACACACCGGGCATGTATTCTATATGTTGGCCTATGGGGGACATCGACTTTTTCCGAGTTTTCTGGGGTTTTCTATATATCTTGGACTATTTTATGCAAACAATTCCTTGTTTAAACCTACCAGGCCTGGGGGAGGGACATTCGTCACTCCCGCCACACACCCCTCCCACCACACACACCACCACCATCACCACCACCAAACTTTCTGTGCAATTTCCGGAACGACAACAAATTGAGAGATGACACTCCGTGAATTTGTAGTTTATCATATTGGGGTCATTTGGGGCCTATTTGCATAAACTCAGGAGCAGAGGATCCCGGGTGAATTCACGGATAATTTATCATACATTTATTTGGAAAAATTACATGAATAAAATTTTCGCAAAATTTGATAAAAAAATCGGCCAAGAGATGTATTTTTTTTAAATGACGTCACTGTGACGTCATCAACGCGGCCATCTTGGATATTTTTTCACATTTTCTTGTACGAGAGGTCCTAAACATCCCAGATAAGGTTAACACAGAATTTCTTTACATTGGCGGCGGAAACCTTTAAACCGCGAAATAAAGCTAGCAACGGCAGTGTAAAAGTTTCCCCGCGGCTTAAAGGTTACTGCGCGGTTTAAAGGTTTACTCGACGGTTTAAAGGTTTACTCTGAGAATTAAACGGTGTAAACGTTTCCAAGTATTTTGTTTGATTTTCGTTGAAAACAAAAACGATAAAGTCATTTATGACGACGTTACTAGAAATGACAAAAATATAAACATAACATGTGATGAACTAAAATCTGTTTGTAGAAAATAGACGACAATCAAGAACATCCCCAAGAAGTGCAGAAAATGTAATAAAAAATGTCGATATCCCCTATATGTCACCCTAATTCTTGAATGTCCCTTATGGGCCACCGTTATCCAATCTTGGATTGAACAGGTAAATGTACCCGGTGTCATGAATACACCATTAGTTTGTGAGCGCCTTAGGTTGAACTTCCGGTAATGTATACATATTAGCCATAAATGAAGTCTACAAAATATATTAATTACGAGTCACAAGGACACACTTTTCGCATTTCTATGTAAATGGGTTATACCAAAAAACAATAGTATCTCGCTCAAACAATCAAAGATAAAACTCATAATAACTATATTCACTTTCAACGATTCAAACAACGGAATTTTGTTGGCGTACTGCTACCTGATAATTCCTTTGAGCAGCTCGACGTATGGAACGTTTCTCTTGCTGACTTTCCCGGCTTCGTACTTGTCGACATTGTTGGCCAAATATCGCAGAATATCGGCAGGATCTAAGGATTCCATGGGTCTGATTGTGGACAGGTATATGTGGAGGTCAGCTTTATACACACCTGGCCAGGTACTCAAAATAATCCATTAATTGCGCAGGTGTGCCATATACGAATGCAGTAATCAGATGCATGTAGATGTCGTGACAATTTTTCATTTATGTTATGTTTTATTTATTTGATGATTGTTTTTGGATACCAGATGCGTCCCTTTACGGTTAATTTGAAAACAAATTAAAACTTATATTTTATGGTATACCCTATGCAAACAAATGACCGGGTCCGGAGAGTCCGGCGAGATCGTTCTCGATATCCCGCATTCGGAAGATACGGACCGAATATGAAAAGAAATATTCTAATTTCGCCCTGAGTATGTGAGAAGTCGTAAGTAGTACCAGGGGACAAGCGTGGTCATTTTAGATTAACATTAATTATAACAGTAATAGAGATCTCCGACATGAAAATTTCCTCAGTATATAATGATGTCAAAAACGTGATATACATTTTCATTAGATATCTCAATATCTCGTGTTTCTTTCTGATTTCGCAACATTCACAAAATCACACACGTGTGAAAATTAACCCAGCGCGGATAGAAGGATTCATATTACTTGTATACGGAGTTTTGCGTCATATTGAAGATGTACGGCGGCCCATATACGACATGCTATTTTTCCAGTTTGCATTTTCTTTTTTTCTAGGTTTGCTTCTTTTGGTTTAGTTTTCACTCGGATGAAAACTTTCCAGTCACCTGGCTGTATTCTACATGTAGATCTCAGCTGCAATAAAATCGCGGCTGAGATAGTAAGGCTTCGTCCGAGTAAGCACCGTATTCTCGGGTCTGAAAGTTATGTGCCGACGAATACTTTCCTGCATGTAGAGTCATATGGTTGCTTTTTAGTCACCAGATGTCGTCAATTTTCCCCACCTCTTGCATATCGCCGCAATTTAAGAATAAAATTATTAGCTGTTATTTTTTCCGATACCGCGTGCGAACAAGGCTCCGGTACTAAGCCGTAGGTGTTGAAAAAAAAATGCTGGATGGCTGATATTTTCCGAAGCCGTTCGTCACAAACTGAAAATAATTCGATTCACTATAATCTTACCTTTATATTCAGGTCTTGTTTATCAGAAACCGGCTGTTGTTGTGGCGCGTTTCGCCCTCGTGTCCTCTGTACAGAATATTGTGACTTTAGTTTTGTGACTTGTACACAGGGTGGAGATTGAATGGCTTGGTCGACGTCGGGCCTCACAGGTATTTGTTCTGAATACGAACTTGCATTCTATAAATACTCCCTCGTTTGGCCCTTTTTCATCTGACGGTCACATAAATCGTTATTTTTCCAACAGATGAGTTGATAGGGCTATTATGTCATCGCTCTGAAATAATTGTATCTTATACCGCTCAAGCCGGTGCTAGGGGCCGTGTGGTTATGCCATTCAATATGTCCACAAGAACATCTACAGTAAAAGCGTGCTGGGATACAAATCATCACAGGGATCACTTGTTTCCTGTAAAGTTTTTAGAAATATATAGTCAGCATATTTGTCAGTGGGGTGATATGACTTCTTGTCGGTACGCCGGCATCCACAACCCTTGCGTTTAATTCAACTGTTTCAATAGATCCTACGAAATGTTATCATTAAATTGTTCAAATCTTTGAAATGACTAAAAAGTTAATCGGTGAATTCCGATGGAATATATAGTGCCTCGTTTTCCCGTCCAATTAAGGTATTTATTATCTTCAAGTGTTCCTGTTGGTTATTGTCTTGTTGTGTTCAAGTTTGCCCTAAATTTCATCTATTATCATTTTTTCTTGCGGTCTTTTTCCTTTTTCTCTTTTGTTTATATTTATTAATTTTATTTGTATATTTTTCCCATATGGAGGTTATATCAATTGTCTTGCTTTAATTTTGAATTAGTTTTGGATTGATGACTTCAGATTCGTTTTTCGCAATATTTTCTTTTCTTTTGTTGTTTCGTTTAGGTTTTGGTAGGATATCTTATGTACTGCGGATAATAATATAGTATCAACAGCTCTGACCGCATTGTCAATACTTCCTTTTATTTGAAGATGACGGATGCCATAAAACATTTTATATTGTTTGTGATTGAAGAGGAAGAAATTCTTGTTTGTACAGAGCAATATTTTCTTCTGTAGTCTTGCACATGCCAAGCAGGGTGCGTAAATTAATATTATTGGTCACATTCAATGAGATATTTTTGTTGCATTTTAATAAAGTTGATATTGGGGAATGCAAAGTCTGTGGTGTGATCCTTTGACATTGAGGCTAACCACTTTATTAATTGTGCCTACATGAGCAAGATCATAGTCGACTGAGCTGTAACCTTGGTTGGTTGAACAAGTTAATTTCCCCGAATAGTCGCCTGGGGTTCTCCCATTCAGAATACGGATTCCGTATGCAATACAGAGATATATCAAAGGCTTGCTTTGCTGTCGGATTTATTACACTTATCATACAAGTTTCTCGAGCGATGAAGTGAGAAATATAATCATCTGGAAGTGATATTTTCAGGAGAGTATAAAAAAGAGCAGACATATTATGTCACTCTTCCAGGCAAGCGTATGTGCCTGATACAATCTAGGTAAACCGAGATGGTAAATCAAGGGAATGCCAGTTAGACGTAGCGCTATGAAAACTTTTCTCTCTGACAATGATTGACGTTTAATTCACGGAGATTAACATCTTTGCACGGCACAATCTTTTGATATTTTCCACCCTATAATAAAGCCAGACTCCTCGGGGGAGTAAACTATTTGATCTTTACGGTTTACCACGCACACTGTCTGGGCATGATGTCATATTTGATACTGTTTCAGGATAATGTTTATATATTAGACCACGTGCAACCGTGTGTAATTACTGCTGGCGTGATTTGAAATTGTTTCACCAAGCTAGCCACCTGATTGGCTGATAAATGTAGTTTCAAATTCGCACGAGATTTATATTGGGCTGAAGTCAGATATAATATTCCGCGATATTATATTTGAGTTTACTGAGATGGGTGCCTGATACTGATGCACTATGAGAATAAATAGTTGGAACTGTGATTGAGCGAAGCACTATACATTAATGGGTGGTGCAAATGATGATGTCTGTCTAAAACATTATAATATATGCTATAATTTTGCGTCTAATATAGGGAGGGCAGAACCGAGACCCCTGGCGACGTCTCCCGGTTTGCTCCCGGTTCTATCTCGATCGAAA
>JAVTVY010053574.1:0-25687 GCA_036873755.1 Hanleya hanleyi
GGGATGATTGATGGGAATCTTTACTGGGACGAGGAATACTTGAAGGGAATCTGTATTGGAGGAAGGAACGATGAAAGGGAATCATAATAGAAGGGAGGAATGATTGAAGGGGATCTTTATTGGAAGGAGGAATGCTTGAAGGGAATCTTTATTGGAGAGAAGAATGAACGAAAGGAATCCTTATTGGAGAGAGGAACGATTGTAGGGAATCTTTATTGGTGGATGAGATGATTGAAGGGAATCTTTATTGGGGTGAGGAATGCTTGCAGGGAATCTATATTGGAGGAAGGAACGATGAAAGGGAATCATATTAGAAGGCAGGATTGATTGAGGGGATTCTTTATTGGAGGGAGGGATGATTGGAATGATCCTTATTGGAGAGAGCTATGATTGAAGCGAATCTTTATAGGGCCGGGGAATGCTTGAAGGGAATCTATATTGGAGGAAGGAACGATGAAAGGGAATCAAAATAGAAGTGAGGAATGATGGAAGGAAATCTTTATTGGAGCGAGGAATGCTTGAAGGAAATCTATATTGGAGGGAGGAACGATGAAAGGGAATCATAATAGAAGGGAGGAATGATTGAAGGGAATCTTTATTGGGGTGAGCAATGCTTGAAGGAAATCTATATTGGAGAGAGGAACGATGAAAGGGAATCATAATAGAAGAGAGGAATGATTGAATGGAATCTTTATTGGGGTGAGGAATGCTTGAAGGTAATCTATATTGGAGGGAGGAACGATGAAAGGGAATAATAATAGAAGAGAGGAATGATTGAAGGGAATCTTTATTGGGGTGAGCAATGCTTGAAGGAAATCTATATTGGAGGGTGGAACGATGAAAGTGAATCTTTATTGGAGAGAAGAAAGAATGAAATGATCCCTTTTTGGAGAGAGGAACGATTATAGGGAATCTTTATTGTTGGATGGGATGATTGAAGGGAATCTTTACTGGGACGAGGAATACTTGAAGGGAATCTATATTGGAGGAAGGAACGATGAAAGGGAATCATAATAGAAGGGAGGAATGATTGAAGGGAATCTTTATTGGAGGGAGGAATGCTTGAAGTGAATCTTTATTGGAGAGAAGAAAGAATGAAATGAACCCTTTTTGGAGAGAGGAACGATTGTCGGGAATCTTTATTGTTGGATGGGATGATTGAAGGGAATCTTTGTTGGGGTGTGGAATTCTTGAAGTGAATCTATATTGGAGGAAGGAACGATGAAAGGGAATCATAATAGAAGTGGGGAATGATTGAAGGGAATCTTTATTGGAAGGAGGAATGGTTGAAGGGAATCTTTATTGGAGAGAAGAATGAACGAAAGGAATCCTTATTGGAGAGAGGAACGATTGTAGAGAATCTTTATTGGTGGATGAGATGGTTGAAGGGAATCTTTATTGGGGTGAGGAATGCTTGAAGGGAATCTATATTGGAGGAAGGAACGATGAAAGGAATCATATTAGAAGGCAGGAATGATTGGAATGATCCTTATTGGAGAGAGCGATGATTAAAGAGAATCTTTATTGGGGCGAGGAATGCTTGAAGGGAATCTATATTGGAGGAAGGAACGATGAAAGGGAATCAAAATAGAAGGGAGGATTGATTGAAGGGAATCTTTATTGGAGGGAGGAATGCTTGAAGTGAATCTTTATTGGAGAGAAGAATGAATGAAAGGAATCCTTATTGGAGAGAGGAACGATTGTAGGGAATCTTTATTGGTGGATGAGATGATTGAAGGGAATCTTTATTGGGGCGAGGAATGCTTGAAGGTAATCTATATTGGAGGGAGGAACGATGAAAGGGAATCATAATAGAAGGGAGGAATGATTGAAGGGAATCTTTATTGGAGCGAGGAATGCTTGAAGGGAATCTATATTGGAGGAAGGAACGATGAAAGGAATCATATTAGAAGGCATGAATGATTGGAATGATCCTTATTGGAGAGAGCGATGATTAAAGAGAATCTTTATTGGGGCGAGGAATGCTTGAAGGGAATCTATATTGGAGGAAGGAACGATGAAAGGGAATCAAAATAGAAGGGAGGATTGATTGAAGGGAATCTTTATTGGAGGGAGGAATGCTTGAAGTGAATCTTTATTGGAGAGAAGAATGAATGAAAGGAATCCTTATTGGAGAGAGGAACGATTGTAGGGAATCTTTATTGGTGGATGAGATGATTGAAGGGAATCTTTATTGGGGCGAGGAATGCTTGAAGGTAATCTATATTGGAGGGAGGAACGATGAAATGGAATCATAATAGAAGGGAGGAATGATTGAGGGCAATCTTTATTGGGTCGAGGAATGCTTGAAGGGAATCTATAATGGAGGGAGGAACGATGAAAGGGAATCATAATAGAAGGGAGGAATGATTGAAGGGAATCTTTATTGGGGTGAGCAATGCTTGAAGGTAATCTATATTGGAAGGAGGAACGACGAAAGGGAATAATAAAAGGGAGGAATTATTGAAGGGAATCTTTATTGGTGCGAGGAATGCTTGAAGGTAATCTATATTGGAGGGAGGAACGATGAAAGGCAATCATAATAGAAGGGAGGAACGATTGAAGGGAATCTTTATTGGGGCGAGGAATGCTTGAAGGGAATCTATATTGGAGGGAGGAACGATGAAAGGGAATCATAATAGAAGGGAGGAATGATTGAAGGGAATCTTTATTGGAGTGAGCATTGCTTGAAGGTAATCTATATTGGAGGGAGGAACGACGAAAGGGAATCCTAATAGAAGGGAGGAATGATTGAAGGGAATCTTTGTAGGGGCGAGGAATGCTTGAAGAGAATCTTTATTGGAGAGAAGAAAGAATGAAATGAACCCCTTTTGGAGAGAGGAACGATTGTAGGGAATTATTATTGGTGGATGGGATGATTGAAGGGAATCTTTACGGGGGCGAGAAATGCTTGAAGGGAATCTATATTGGAGGAAGGAACGATGAAAGGGAATCATAATAGAAGGGAGGAATGATTGAAGGGAATCTTTATTGGAGAGAAGAAAGAATGAAATGAACAATTTTGGAGAGAGGAACGATTGTAGGAAATCTTTATTGGTCGATGGAATGATTTAAGGGAATCTTTACTGGAGCGAGGAATGCTTGAAGGAAATCTATATTGGAAGAAGGAACGATGAAAGGGAATCATAATAGAAGGGAGGAATGACTGAAGGGAATCTTTATTGGAGGGAGGAATGCTTGAAGTGAATTTTTATTGGAGAGAAGAATGAACGAAAGGAATCCTTATTGGAGAGAGGAACGATTGTAGGGAATCTTTATTGGTGGATGAGATGATTGAAGGGAATCTTTATTGGGGCGAGGAATGCTTGAAGGTAATCTATATTGGAGGGAGGAACGATGAAAGGGAATCATAATCGAATGGAGGAATGATTGAAGGGAATCTTTATTGGAGGGAGGAATGCTTGAAGTGAATCTTTATTGGAGAGAAGAATGAATGAAATGAACCCTTCTTGGAGAGAGAAACGATTGTAGGGAATCTTCCTTGGTGGATTGGTTGTTTGAAGGGAATCTTTACTGGGGCAAGGAATGCTTGAAGGGAATCTATATTGGATGGAGGAACGATGAAAGGGAATCATAATAGAAGGGAGGAATGATTGAAGGGAATCTTTATTGGGGTGAGCAATGCTTGAAGGTAATCTATATTGGAGGGAGGAACGATGAAAGGGAATCATAATAGAAGGGAGGAATGATTGAAGGGAATCTTTATTGGAGCGAGGAATGCTTGAAGGGAATCTTTATTGGAGAGAAGAAAGAATGAAATAAACCCTTTTTGGAGAGAGGAACGGCTGTAGGGAATCTTTATTGGGGGATGGGATGATTGAAGGAATCTTTATTGGGGCGAGGAATGATTGAAGGGAATTTTTATTGAAGTGAGGAACGCTTGAAGTGAATCTTTATTGGAGAGGAGACAGAATGAAATGAACCCTTTTTGGAGAGAGGAACGATTGTAGGGAATCTTTATTGGTTGATGGGATGATTGAAGGAGATCTTTACTGGGGCGAGGAATGCTTGAAGGGAATCTATATTGGAGGAAGGAACGATGAAAGGGATTCATAATAGGAAGGAGGAATGATTGAAGGGAATCTTTATTGGAGGGAGGAATGCTTGAAGTGAATCTTTATTGGAGAGAAGAATGAACGAAAGGAATCTTTATTGGAGAGAGGAACGATTGTAGGGAATCTTTATTGGTGGATGAGATAATTGAACGGAATCTTTATTGGGGCGAGGGATGCTTGAAGGTAATCTATATCGGAGGGAGGAACGATGAAAGGGAATCATAATAGAATGGAGGAATGATTGAAGGGAATCTTTATTGGAGGGAGGAATGCTTGAAGTGAATCTTTATTGGAGAGAAGAATGAATGAAATGAACCCTTCTTGGAGAGAGAAACGATTGTAGGGAATCTTTGTTGGTGGATTGGTTGATTGAAGGGAATCTATATTGGATGGAGGAACGATGAAAGGGAATCATAATAGAAGAGAGGAATGATTGAGGGGAATCTTTATTGGGGTGAGCAATGCTTGAATGTAATCTATATTGCAGGGAGGAACGATGAAAGGGAATCATAATAGAAGGGAGGAATGATTGAAGGGAATCTTTATTGGGGCGAGGAATGATTGAAGGGAATCTTTATTGAAATGAGGAATGCTTGAAGTGAATCTTTATTGGAGAGAAGAATGAACGAAAGGAATTCTTATTGCAGAGAGGATCGATTGTAGGGAATCTTTATTGGTGGATGAGATGATTGAAGGGAATCTTTATTGGGGCGAGGAATGCTTGAAGGAAATATATGGGAGGGAGGAACGATAAAAGGGAATCATAATAGAAGGGAGGAATGATTGAAGGGAATCTTTATTGGGGTGAGCAATGCTTGAAGGAAATATATTGGAGGGAGGAACGATAAAAGGGAATCATAAGAGAAGGGAGGAATGATTGAAGGAAATCTTTATTGGGGTGAGGAATGCTTGAAGGTAATCTATATTGGAGGGAGGAACGATGAAAGGGAATCATAATAGAAGGGAGGAATGATTAAAGGGAATCTTAATTGGGGCGAGGAATGATTGAAGGTAATCTGTATTGAATTGAGGAATGCTTAAAGTGAATCTTTATTGGAGAGAAGAAAGAATGAAATGATCCCTTTTTGGAGAGAGGAACGATTGTAGGGAATCTTTATTGTTGGATGAGATGATTGAAGGGAATCTTTACTGGGACGAGGAATATTTGAAGGGAATCTATATTGGAGGAAGGAACGATGACAGTGAATCATAATAGAAGGGGGGAATGATTGAAGGGAATCTTTATTGGAGGGAGGAATGCTAGAAGTGAATCTTTAATGGAGAGAAGAATGAACGAAAGGAATCCTTATTGGAGAGAGGAACGATTGTAGGGAATCTTTATTGGTGGATGAGATGATTGAAGGGAATCTTTACTGGGACGACGAATGCTTGAAGGTAATCTATATTGGAGGGAGGAACGATGAAAGGGAATCATAATAGAAGGGAGGAATGATTGAAGGGAATCTTTATTGGAGGGAGGAATGCTTGAAGTGAATCTTTATTGGAGAGAAGAATGAACGAAAGGAATCCTTATTGGAGAGAGGAACGATTGTAGGGAATCTTTATTGGTGGATGAGATGATTGAAGGGAATCTTTATTGGAGCGGGGAATGCTTAAAGGTAATCAATATTGGGAGGAACGATGAAAGGGAATCATAATAGAAGGTAGTAATGATTGAAGGGAATCTTTATTGGGGCGAGGAATGATTGAAGGGAATCTATATTGGAGGGAGGAACGATGAAAGGGAATCATAATAGAAGGGAGGAATGATTGAAGGGAATCTTTATTGGAGTGAGCATTGCTTGAAGGTAATCTATATTGGAGGGAGGAACGACGAAAGGAATCATAATAGAATGGAGGAATGATTGAAGGGAATCTTTATTGGAGAGAGGAATGCTTGAAGTGAATCTTTATTCGAGAGAAGAATGAACGAAAGGGATCCTTATTGGAGAGAGGAACGATTGTAGGGAATCATTATTGGTGGATGAGATGATGGAAGCAAATCTTTATTTGGGGCGAGGAATGCTTGAAGGTAATCTATACTGGAGGGAGGAACGATGAAAGGGAATCATAATAGAAGGGAGGAATGATTGAAGGGAATCTTTATTGGGGTGAGCAATGCTTGAAGCAAATATATTGGAGGGAGGATCGATAAAAGGGATTCATAATAGAAGGGAGGAATGATTGAAGGGAATCTTTATTGGGGTGAGCAATGCTTGAAGGTAATCTATATTGGAGGGAGGAACGATGAAAGGGAATCATAATAGAAGAGAGGAATGATTGAAGGGAATCTTTATTGAGGCGAGGAATGATTGAAGGGAATCTTTTTTGAAGTGAGGAATGCTTGAAATGAATCTTTATTGGAGAGAAGAAAGAATGAAATGATCCCTTTTGGAGAGAGGAACGATTATAGGGAATCTTTATTGTTGGATGGGATGATTGAAGGGAATCTTTACTGGGACGGAGAATACTTGAAGGGAATCTATATTGGAGGAAGGAACGATGAAAGGGAATCATAATAGAAGGGAGCAATGATTGAAGGGAATCTTTATTGGAGGGAGGAATGCTTGAAGTGGATCTTTATTGGACAGAAGAAAGAATGAAATGAACCCTTTTTGGAGAGAGGAACGATTGTCGGGAATCTTTATTGTTGGATGGGATGATTGAGGGGAATCTTTATTGGGGTGAGGAATTCTTGAAGGGAATCTATATTGGAGGAAGGAACGATGAAAGGGAATCATAATAGAAGTGAGGAATGATTGAAGGGAATCTTTATTGGAAGGAGGAATGGTTGAAGTGAATCTTTATTGGAGAGAAGAATGAACGACAGGAATCCTTATTGGAGAGAGGAACGAATGTAGAGAATTTTTATTGGTGGATGAGATGGTTGAAGGGAATCTTTATTGGGGTGAGGAATGTTTGAAGGGAATCTATATTGGAGGAAGGAACGATGAAAGGGAATCATATTATAAGGCAGGAATGATTGGAATGATCCTTATTGGAGAGAGCGATGATTAAAGAGAATCTTTATTGGGGCGAGGAATGCTTGAAGGGAATCTATATTGGAGGAAGGAGCGATGAAAGGGAATCAAAATAGAAAGGAGGATTGATTGAAGGGAATCTTTATTGAAGGGAGGAATGCTTGAAGTGAATCTTTATTGGAGAGAAGAATGAATGAAAGGAATCCTTATTGGAGAGAGGAACGATTGTAGGGAATCTTTATTGGTGGATGAGATGATTGAAGGGAATCTTTATTGGGGCGAGGAATGCTTGAAGGTAATCTATATTGGAGGGAGGAACGATGAAATGGAATCATAATAGAAGGGAGGAATGATTGAGGGCAATCTTTATTGGGGCGAGGAATGCTTGAAGGGAATCTATATTGGAGGGAGGAACGATGAAAGCGAATCATAATAGAAGGGAGGAATGATTGAAGGGAATCTTTATTGGGGTGAGCAATGCTTGAAGGTAATCTATATTGGAAGGAGGAACGACGAAAGGGAATAATAAAAGGGAGGAATTATTGAAGGGAATCTTTATTGGGGCGAGGAATGCTTGCAGGTAATCTATATTGGAGTGAGGAACGATGAAAGGCAATCATAATAGAAGGGAGGAATGATTGAAGGGAATCTTTATTGGGGCGAGGAATGCTTGAAGGGAATCTATATTGGAGGGAGGAACGATGAAAGGGAATCATAATAGAAGGGAGGAATGATTGAAGGGAATCTTTATTGGAGTGAGCATTGCTTGAAGGTAATCTATATTGGAGGGAGGAACGACGAAAGGGAATCATAATAGAAGGGAGGAATGATTGAAGGGAATCTTTTTTGGGGCGAGGAATGCTTGAAGAGAATCTTTATTGGAGAGAAGAAAGAATGAAATGAACCCCTTTTGGAGAGAGGAACGATTGTAGGGAATTATTATTGGTGGATGGGATGATTGAAGGGAATCTTTACGGGGGCGAGAAATGCTTGAAGGGAATCTATATTGGAGGAAGGAACGATGAAAGGGAATCATAATAGAAGGGAGGAATGATTGAAGGGAATCTTTATTGGAGAGAAGAAAGAATGAAATGAACAATTTTGGAGAGAGGAACGATTGTAGGGAATCTTTATTGGTCGATGGAATGATTTAAGGGAATCTTTACTGGAGCGAGGAATGCTTGAAGGAAATCTATATTGGAGGAAGGAACGATGAAAGGGAATCATAATAGAAGGGAGGAATGACTGAAGGGAATCTTTATTGGAGGGAGGAATGCTTGAAGTGAATCTTTATTGGAGAGAAGAATGAACGAAAGGAATCCTTATTGGAGAGACGAACGATTGTAGGGAATCTTTATTGGTGGATGAGATGATTGAAGGGAATCTTTATTGGAGCGAGGAATGCTTGAAGGTAATCTATATTGGAGGGAGGAACGATGAAAGGAATCATAATAGAAGGGAGGAATGATTGAAGGGAATCTTTATTGGAGGGAGGAATGCTTGAAGTGAATCTCTATTTGAGAGAAGAATGAATGAAATGAACCTTTATTGGAGAGAGGAACGGCTGTAGGGAATCTTTATTGGTGGATGGGATGATTGAAGGGAATCTTTATTGGGGCGAGGAATGTTTGAAGGGAATCTTTATTGACGTGAGGAATGCTTGAAGTGAATCTTTATTGGAGAGAAGAAAGAATGAAATGAACCCTTTTTGGAGAGAGGAACGATTGTAGGGAATCTTTATTGGTTGATGGGATGATTGAATGGAATCTTTATTGGGGCAAGCAATGCTTAAAGGGAATATATATTGGAGGGAGGAACGATGAAAGGGAATCATAATAGAAGGGAGGAATGATTGAAGGGAATCGTTATTGGGGTGAGCAATGCTTGAAGGTAATCTATATTGGAGGGAGGAACGATGAAAGGGTATCATAATAGAAGTGAGGAATGATTGAAGGGAATCTTTATTGGAGCGAGGAATGCTTGAATGGAATCTATATTGCAGAGAAGAAAGAATGAAATGAACCCTTTTTGGAGAGAGGAACGATTGTAGGGAATCTTTATTGGTGGATGGGATGATTGAAGGGAATCTTTATTGGGGCGAGGAATGTTTGAAGGGAATCTTTATTGACGTGAGGAATGCTTGAGGTGAATCTTTATTGGAGAGAAGAAAGAATGAAATGAACCCTTTTTGAAGAGAGGAACGATTGTAGGGAATCTTTATTGGTTGATGGGATGATTGAATGGAATCTTTATTGGGGCAAGCAATGCTTGAAGGGAATCTATATTGCAGGGGAACGACGAAAGGCAATCATAATAGAAGGGAGGAATGATTGAAGGGAATCTTTATTGGAGGAAGGAATGCTTGAAGTGAATCTTTATTGGAGAGAAGAAAGAATGAAATGAATCCTTATTGGAGAGAGGAACGATTGTAGGGAATCTTTATTGGTGGATGAAATGATTGAAGGGAATCTTTATTGAGACGAGGAATCCTGGAACGTAATCTATATTGGAGGGAGGAACGATGAAAGGGAATCATAATAGAAGGGAGGAATGATTGAAGGGAATCTTTATTGGGGTGAGCAATGCTTGAAGGAAATCTATATTGGAGAGAGGAACGATGAAAGGGAATCATAATAGAAGGGAGGAATGATTGAAGGGAATCTTTATTGGGGTGAGGAATGCTTGAAGGTAATCTATATTGGAGGGAGGAACGATGAAAGGGAATCATAATAGAAGGGAGGAATGATTGAAGGGAATCTTTATTGGGGTGAGCAATGCTTGAAGGTAATCTATATTGGAGGGAGGAACGATTAAAGGGAATCATAATAGAAGGGAGGAATGATTGAAGGGAATCTTTATTGGAGGGAGGAATGCTTGAAATGAATCTTTATTGGAGAGAAGAATGAATGAAATGAACCCTTCTTGGAGAGAGAAACGATTGTAGGGAATCTTTGTTGATGGATGGGTTGATTGAAGGGAATCTTTACTAGGGCGAGGAATGCTTGAAGGGAATCTATATTGGAGGAAGGAACGATGAAAGGGAATCATAATAGAAGGGAGGAATGATTGAAGAAAATCTTTATTGGGGCGAGGAATGCTTGAAGGGAATCTATATTGGAGGGAGGAACGATGAAATGGAATCATAATAGAAGGGAAGAATGATTGAAGGGTATCTTTATTGGGGTGAGCAATGCTTGAAGGTAATCTATATTGGAGGGAGGAACGATGAAAGGGAATCACAATAGGGGGTAGGAATGATTGAAGGCAATCTTTATTCGGGTGAGCAATGCTTGAAGGTAATCTATATTGGAGGGAGGAACGATGAAAGGGAATCATAATAGAAGTGAGGAATGATTGAAGGGAATCTTTATTGGAGCGAGGAATGCTTGAAGGGAATCTATATTGTAGAGAAGAAAGAATGAAATGAACCCTTTTTGGAGAGAGGAACGATTGTAGGGAATCTTTATTGGTGGATGAGATGATTGAAGGGAATCTTTATTGGGGTGAGGAATGCTTGAAGGGAATCTATATTGGAGGAAGGAACGATGAAAGGGAATCATATTAGAAGGCAGGATTGATTGAGGGGATTCTTTATTGGAGGGAGGAATGATTGGAATGATCCTTATTGGAGAGAGCTATGATTGAAGCGAATCTTTATAGGGGCGAGGAATGCTTGAAGGGAATCTATATTGGAGGAAAGAACGATGAAAGGGAATCAAAATAGAAGTGAGGAATGATTGAAGGAAATCTTTATTGGAGCGAGGAATGCTTGAAGGAAATCTATATTGGAGGGAGGAACGATGAAAGGGAATCATAATAGAAGGGAGGAATGATTGAAGGGAATCTTTATTGGGGTGAGCAATGCTTGAAGGAAATCTATATTGGAGAGAGGAACGATGAAAGTGAATCATAATAGAAGAGAGGAATGATTGAAGGGAATCTTTATTGGGGTGAGCAATGCTTGAAGGTAATCTATATTGGAGGGAGGAACGATGAAAGGGTATGATAATGGAAGTGAGGAATGATTGAAGGGAATCTTTATTGGAGCGAGGAATGCTTGAATGGAATCTATATTGGAGAGAAGAAAGAATGAAATGAACCCTTTTTGGAGAGAGGAACGATTGTAGGGAATCTTTATTGGTGGATGGGATGATTGAAGGGAATCTTTATTGGGGCGAGGAATGTTTGAAGGGAATCTTTATTGACGTGAGGAATGCTTGAGGTGAATCTTTATTGGAGAGAAGAAAGAATGAAATGAACCCTTTTTGAAGAGAGGAACGATTGTAGGGAATCTTTATTGGTTGATGGGATGTTTGAAGGGAATCTTTACTGGGCGAGAAATGCTTGAAGGGAATCTATATTGGAGGAAGGAACGACGAAAGGCAATCATAATAGAAGGGAGGAATGATTGAAGGGAATCTTTATTGGAGGAAGGAATGCTTGAAGTGAATCTTTATTGGAGAGAAGAAAGAATGAAATGAATCCTTATTGGAGAGAGGAACGATTGTAGGGAATCTTTATTGGTGGATGGAATGATTGAAGGGAATCTTTATTGGGGCGAGGAATCCTGGAAGGTAATCTATATTGGAGGGAGGAACGATGAAAGGGAATCATA
The DNA here is from genome assembly GCA_036873755.1 of Hanleya hanleyi. Lineage (NCBI taxonomy): Eukaryota > Metazoa > Mollusca > Polyplacophora > Lepidopleurida > Hanleyidae > Hanleya > Hanleya hanleyi. The sequence continues at coordinate 11,673 of JAVTVY010053574.1, forward strand.
ATAGAAGGGAGGAATGATTGAAGGGAATCTTTATTGGGGTGAGGAATGCTTGAAGGTAATCTATATTGGAGGGAGGAACGATGAAAGGGAATCATAATAGAAGGGAGGAATGATTGAAGGGAATCTTTATTGGGGTGAGCAATGCTTGAAGGTAATCTATATTGGAGGGAGGAACGATGAAAGGGAATCATAATAGAAGGGAGGAATGATTGAAGGGAATCTTTATTGGAGGGAGGAATGCTTGAAATGAATCTTTATTGGAGAGAAGAATGAATGAAATGAACCCTTCTTGGAGAGAGAAACGATCGTAGGGAATCTTTGTTGATGGATGGGTTGATTGAAGGGAATCTTTACTAGGGCGAGGAATGCTTGAAGGGAATCTATATTGGAGGAAGGAACGATGAAAGGGAATCATAATAGAAGGGAGGAATGATTGAAGAAAATCTTTATTGGGGCGAGGAATGCTTGAGGGGAATCTATATTGGAGGGAGGAACGATGAAATGGAATCATAATAGAAGGGAAGAATGATTGAAGGGAATCTTTATTGGGGTGAGCAATGCTTGAAGGTAATCTATATTGGAGGGAGGAACGATGAAAGGGAATCACAATAGGAGGTAGGAATGATTGAAGGGAATCTTTATTCGGGTGAGCAATGCTTGAAGGTAATCTATATTGGAGGGAGGAACGATGAAAGGGAATCATAATAGAAGTGAGGAATGATTGAAGGGAATCTTTATTGGAGCGAGGAATGCTTGAAGGGAATCTATATTGGAGAGAAGAAAGAATGAAATGAACCCTTTTTGGAGAGAGGAACGATTGTAGGGAATCTTTATTGGTGGATGAGATGATTGAAGGGAATCTTTATTGGGGTGAGGAATGCTTGAAGGGAATCTATATTGGAGGAAGGAACGATGAAAGGGAATCATATTAGAAGGCAGGATTGATTGAGGGGATTCTTTATTGGAGGGAGGGATGATTGGAATGATCCTTATTGGAGAGAGCTATGATTGAAGCGAATCTTTATAGGGGCGAGGAATGCTTGAAGGGAATCTATATTGGAGGAAAGAACGACGAAAGGGAATCAAAATAGAAGTGAGGAATGATTGAAGAAAATCTTTATTGGAGCGAGGAATGCTTGAAGGAAATCTATATTGGAGGGAGGAACGATGAAAGGGAATCATAATAGAAGGGAGGAATGATTGAAGGGAATCTTTATTGGGGTGAGCAATGCTTGAAGGAAATCTATATTGGAGAGAGGAACGATGAAAGGGAATCATAATAGAAGAGAGGAATGATTGAAGGGAATCTTTATTGGGGTGAGGAATGCTTGAAGGAAATCTATATTGGAGGGAGGAACGATGAAAGGGAATCATAATAGAAGGGAGGAATGATTGAAGGGAATCTTTATTGGGACGAGGAATGATTGAAGGGAATCTTTATTGAAGTGAGGAATGCTTGAAGTGAATCTTTATTGGAGAGAAGAAAGAATGAAATGAACCCTTTTTGGAGAGAAGAACGATTGTAGGAAATCTTTATTGTTGGATGGGATGATTGATGGGAATCTTTACTGGGACGAGGAATACTTGAAGGGAATCTATATTGGAGGAAGGAACGATGAAAGGGAATCATAATAGAAGGGAGGAATGATTGAAGGGGATCTTTATTGGAAGGAGGAATGCTTGAAGGGAATCTTTATTGGAGAGAAGAATGAACGAAAGGAATCCTTATTGGAGAGAGGAACGATTGTAGGGAATCTTTATTGGTGGATGAGATGATTGAAGGGAATCTTTATTGGGTTGAGCAATGCTTGGGAGGGTGGAACGATGAAAGGGAATCATAATGGAAGGGAGGAATGATTGAAGGGAGTCTTTATTGGAGGGAGGAATGCTTGAAGTGAATCTTTATTGGAGAGAAGAATGAATGAAATCAACCCTTCTTGGAGAGAGAAACGATTGTAGGGAATCTTTGTTGATGGATGGGTTGATTGAAGGGAATCTTTACTGGGGCGAGGAATGCTTGAAGGGAATCGATATTGGAGGAAGGAACGATGAAAGGCAATCATAATGGGAGGAATGATTGAAGAAAATCTTCATTGGGGCGAGGAATGCTTGAAGGGAATCTATATTGGAGGGAGGAACGATGAAATGGAATCATAATAGAAGGGAGGAATGATTGAAGGGAATCTTTATTGGGGTGAGCAATGCTTGAAGGTAATCTATATTGGAGGGAGGAACGATGAAAGGGAATCATAATAAGAGGGAGGAATGATTGAAGGGAATCTTTATTCGGGTGAGCAATGCTTGAAGGTAATCTATATTGGAGGGAGGAACGATGAAAGGGAATCATAATAGAAGGGAGGAATGATTGAAGGGAATCTTTATTGGAGCGAGGAATGCTTGAAGGGAATCTATATTGGAGAGAAGAAAGAATGAAATGAACCCTTTTTGGAGAGAGGAACGGCTGTAGGGAATCTTTATTGGTGGATGGGATGATTGAAGGGAATCTTTATTGGGGCGAGGAATGATTGAAGGGAATCTTTATTGGAGGGAGGAACGATTAAAGGGAATCATAATAGAAGGGAGGAATGATTGAAGGGAATCTTTATTGGAGGGAGGAATGCTTGAAATGAATCTTTATTGGAGAGAAGAATGAATGAAATGAACCCTTCTTGGAGAGAGAAACGATCGTAGGGAATCTTTGTTGATGGATGGGTTGATTGAAGGGAATCTTTACTGGGGCGAGGAATGCTTGAAGGGAATCTATATTGGAGGAAGGAACGATGAAAGGGAATCATAATAGAAGGGAGGAATGATTGAAGAAAATCTTTATTGGGGCGAGGAATGCTTGAGGGGAATCTATATTGGAGGGAGGAACGATGAAATGGAATCATAATAGAAGGGAAGAATGATTGAAGGGAATCTTTATTGGGGTGAGCAATGCTTGAAGGTAATCTATATTGGAGGGAGGAACGATGAAAGGGAATCACAATAGGAGGTAGGAATGATTGAAGGGAATCTTTATTCGGGTGAGCAATGCTTGAAGGTAATCTATATTGGAGGGAGGAACGATGAAAGGGAATCATAATAGAAGTGAGGAATGATTGAAGGGAATCTTTATTGGAGCGAGGAATGCTTGAAGGGAATCTATATTGGAGAGAAGAAAGAATGAAATGAACCCTTTTTGGAGAGAGGAACGATTGTAGGGAATCTTTATTGGTGGATGAGATGATTGAAGGGAATCTTTATTAGGGTGAGGAATGCTTGAAGGGAATCTATATTGGAGGAAGGAACGATGAAAGGGAATCATATTAGAAGGCAGGATTGATTGAGGGGATTCTTTATTGGAGGGAGGGATGATTGGAATGATCCTTATTGGAGAGAGCTATGATTGAAGGGAATCTTTATAGGGGCGAGGAATGCTTGAAGGGAATCTATATTGGAGGAAAGAACGATGAAAGGGAATCAAAATAGAAGTGAGGAATGATTGAAGGAAATCTTTATTGGAGCGAGGAATGCTTGAAGGAAATCTATATTGGAGGGAGGAACGATGAAAGGGAATCATAATAGAAGGGAGGAATGATTGAAGGGAATCTTTATTGGGGTGAGCAATGCTTGAAGGAAATCTATATTGGAGAGAGGAACGATGAAAGGGAATCATAATAGAAGAGGGGAATGATTGAAGTGAATCTTTCTTGGGGTGAGGAATGCTTGAAGGAAATCTATATTGGAGGGAGGAACGATGAAAGGGAATCATAATAGAAGGGAGGAATCTTTATTGGGACGAGGAATGATTGAAGGGAATCTTTATTGAAGTGAGGAATGCTTGAAATGAATCTTTATTGGAGAGAAGAAAGAATGAAATGAACCCTTTTTGGAGAGAAGAACGATTGTAGGAAATCTTTATTGTTGGATGGGATGATTGAAGGGAATCTTTACTGGGACGAGGAATACTTGAAGGGAATCTACATTGGAGGAAGGAACGATGAAAGGGAATCATAATAGAAGGGAGGAATGATTGAAGGGGATCTTTATTGGAAGGAGGAATGCTTGAAGGGAATCTTTATTGGAGAGAAGAATGAACGAAAGGAATCCTTATTGGAGAGAGGAACGATTGTAGGGAATCTTTATTGGTGGATGAGATGATTGAAGAGAATCTTTATTTGGGTGAGGAATGCTTGCAGGGAATCTATGTTGGAGGAAGGAACGATGAAAGGGAATCATATTAGAAGGCAGGATTGATTGAGGGGATTCTTTATTGGAGGGAGGGATGATTGGAATGATCCTTATTGGAGAGAGCTATGATTGAAGCGAAACTTTATAGGGCCGAGGAATGCTTGAAGGGAATCTATATTGGAGGAAGGAACGATGAAAGGGAATCAAAATAGAAGTGAGGAATGATGGAAGGAAATCTTTATTGGAGCGAGGAATGCTTGAAGGAAATCTATATTGGAGGGAGGAACGATGAAAGGGAATCATAATAGAAGGGAGGAATGATTGAAGGGAATCTTTATTGGGGTGAGCAATGCTTGAAGGAAATCTATATTGGAGGGTGGAACGATGAAAGGGAATCATAATGGAAGGGAGGAATGATTGAAGGGAGTCTTTATTGGAGGGAGGAATGCTTGAAGTGAATCTTTATTGGAGAGAAGAATGAATGAAATCAACCCTTCTTGGAGAGAGAAACGATTGTAGGGAATCTTTGTTGATGGATGGGTTGATTGAAGGGAATCTTTACTGGGGCGAGGAATGCTTGAAGGGAATCTATATTGGAGGAAGGAACGATGAAAGGCAATCATAATGGGAGGAATGATTGAAGAAAATCTTTATTGGGGCGAGGAATGCTTGAAGGGAATCTATATTGGAGGGAGGAACGATGAAAGGGAATCATAATAGAAGGGAGGAATGATTGAAGGGAATCTTTATTGGGGTGAGCAATGCTTGAAGGTAATCTATATTGGAGGGAGGAACGATGAAAGGGAATCATAATAAGAGGGAGGAATGATTGAAGGGAATCTTTATTCGGGTGAGCAATGCTTGAAGGTAATCTATATTGGAGGGAGGAACGATGAAAGGGAATCATAATAGAAGGGAGGAATGATTGAAGGGAATCTTTATTGGAGCGAGGAATGCTTGAAGGGAATCTATATTGGAGAGAAGAAGGAATGAAATGAACCCTTTTTGGAGAGAGGAACGGCTGTAGGGAATCTTTATTGGTGGATGGGTTGATTGAAGGGAATCTTTATTGGGGCGAGGAATGATTGAAGGGAATCTTTATTGACGTGAGGAATGACTGAAATGAATCTTTAGTGGAGAGAAGAAAGAATGAAATGAACCCTTTTTGGAAAGATGAACGATTGTAGGGAGTCTTTATTGCTTGATGGGATGATTGAAGGGAATCTTTACTGGGGCGAGGAATGCTTGAAGGGACTCTATATTGGAGGAAGGAACGACGAAAGGAAATCATAATAGAAGGGAGGAATGATTGAAGGGAATCTTTATTGGAGAGAAGAATGAACGAAATGAACCATTTTTGGAGAGAGGAACGATTGTCGGGAATCTTTATTGTTGGATGGGATGATTGAAGGGAATCTTTAATGAGGTGAGGAATGCTTGAAGGGAATCTATATTGGAGGGAGGAGCGATGAAAGGGAATCAAAATAGAAGGGAGGAATGATTGAAGGGAATCTTCATTGGGGTGAGCAATGCTTGAAGGAAATCTATATTGGAGGGAGGAACGATGAAAGGGAATCATAATAGAAGGGAGGAATGATTGAAGGAAATCTTTATTGGGACGAGGAATGATTGAAGGGAATCTTTATTGAAGTGAGGAATGCTTGAAGTGAATCTTTATTGGAGAGAAGAAAGAATGAAATGAACCCTTCTTGGAGAGAGGAACGATTGTAGGGAATCTTTATTGTTGGGTGGGTTGATTGAAGGGAATCTTTACTGGGACGAGGAATACTTGAAGGGAATCTATATTGGAGGAAGGAACGATGAAAGGGAATCATAATAGAAGGGAGGAATGATTGAAGGGAATCTTTATTGGAGGGAGGAATGCTTGAAGTGAATCTTTATTGGAAATGAACCATTTTTGGAGAGAGGAACGATTGTCGAGAATCTTTATTGTTGGATGGGATGATGGAAGGGAATCTTTATTGGGGTGAGGAATTCTTGAAGTGAATCTATATTGGAGGAAGGAACGATGAAAGGGAATCATAATAGAAGGGAGGAATGATTAAAGGCAATCTTTGTTGGAAGGAGGAATGCTTGAAGGGAATCTTTATTGGAGAGAAGAATGAACGAAAGGATTCAAAGGTTTCAGACAACACTGTTTATGTACATGATGCTGTTATAGAATCTGGTAAATATAATTATCAGCAGTGTAGAATACCTTTGCAAACCAAGCTTCATATCCCATATTGGAGGTCACATTTACAGAATTACGTAGACAATGAGGTTTGTGATTTCTTAGAATACGAGTTTCCCGTAGGATTTGAAGGGGTGGTGTTGAATCAAGGCATTCATTGCAGTCAGATTGAAAATCACAAAGTAGCCAGGGACTTCTCTGTGGCTATGCAGAAATATTCGAAAAAAGAATCTGATTACCATGCTATAATTGGCCCTTTCAAGGAAAATCCTTTTCAGGTCAACATGAAATTATCTCCCCTTAAGACGGTGCCAAAACCAAACGGAGAGAGAAGGGTAATTCTAGATTTGAGTATACCAAGGGGACAGTCTGTTAACGATGGAATTGACAAAGATCAATATCTGGCGAAACCTGTTAACCTGAAATATCCCCACGTAGACGATTCGGTCAACATTATCAAAGTAAAAGGAAAGGGGTGTCTCTTATTTAAAAGAGATTTACGACGTGCGTACCGTCAAATCTTCATTGATCCTGGCAATATACATTTGGTGGGGTATCAATGGGATGGTTTGTTGTAATCTGACAGGGTTTTGGCCATGGGTAGGCGGTCATCGGCTCACATATGCCAAAGGGTTTCTTCGGCTATTGTGTATATGCTCAAACAGAGAGGAGTCAGTGTAGTAAATTACACTGATGACATAGCCGGAGCCGAAACGTCAGAATTGGCTATCCCATCGGATTACGAGGTAAAACAGGTGAATCTTGTGGCCTTGAAGAGGCTCCTGAAAAGGCCTATCCTCCAGCTACTAGGATGCCTTTTCTTGGAGTTATGTTTGATACAACGAAGCTGACTTTAGAAATTAGTGATGAAAGGCTCGGAGAGATTTCACAGTTAGTTAAACAATGGAAATCATTAAAATGTGCTGCTGTAAATCAATTACAATCTCTTTTAGGGAAATTACATTTCGTTTCATATTGTGTCCGACCAGGGTGGATTTTCGTGGCCAGGTTATTAAATTGTCTGCGCTCTTTACAGTGTCAGTACCGAAAGAAACATAAAATTCCCAGAGCTATTAGAGGGGACCTAGAGTGGTGAACCAGATACCTACCTCATTACAATGGTGTGTCCATGATGTGTATAGAAGACTGGTCTGAACCAGATGCTATTATGGCATCGGATGCATGTATGGTCGGTTGTGGTGGGGTTTGCGGTAACGCTTTCTTTCATGGAGTTTTTCCTCCGCATATCAAGAAGGGCTGGAATTGCTGGCTATTGTGATCTGCCTTAAGGTGTGGGGTGATGCGTTTGAGGGAAAGCGTGTTCTTGTCTATTGTGACAATATGGCTTCCGTTACTGTTCTAAATTCGGGGTCTACAAGAAATGTTTTCCTTCCGGCATGTCTCCGAGAAATATGCTGGTTAGCAGCTCTGAGTCAGTTTGAAATCCGTGCTAAACACATACTGGGGGTAGACAATCGATTGCCCGATGTATTGTCACGGTGGACATTAGGTGACCATTTTAAGGAAAGATTTGAAGAAGCTATTGGTGATGAGGTGTGGATTGAGTATTGCGTACCTGACAAGTTTTACAATTTTGTTCATGAGTGGTAAATTTGTTATTTGCTGTGTGTTTTCTTGTTGCAGAATCTTTGAGCCAAAGCCTTCAGCAAGGAGTTAGGAAGTCCATCAGGCATGCATATGCAGAGGGTACCAACAAGAATGTTTTGACGCAGTGGAGAGCGTATTTGTTATTTTAAGCTATGCTGCTTTTCCCGCATCTGAATTCATGATGTGTTTGTATGCCCAATTTCTTGGTCGATCTTTTCGGTCAGTTGATTCAATCAAGAATTATCTTTGTGGTGTACGTACTCTGCATATCATGTTAGGATTCCCTCCCCCTGACATGCTGGCGGCTGAGTTAAGGTTGGTTCTTAGAGGCTTGTCGAGATTGCATCCACATTTACCTAGTAAAGCTTTACCTATTACGCCAAGAATTTTGTTAGATTTGTTACCATATTTAGAAATAGAAACACCACTCGGTGCTACTTTGTGGTGTTTATTCTTGTTCGCATTTTTTCTCATGGCTAGAAAATCTAATTTGGTGCCTGATACTTGTGCTATATTTGATGAGAAAAAACAGTTAACACGAGGTAATGTTCGGCTGTGTGACGGGATGATTTTAGTTTTGATGAAATGGTCCAAGACAATACAGTTTGGCCAGAGAGAACTACGTTTTCCGATTATTGCTATTCCTGGATCCCCGTTGTGCCCAGTTCTGGCCTTCAACAATATGATTCGGTTGGTGCCTTGTAATGATTCTGATTCAGCCGCTTTCATTCAGGCTAATAAACATGGAAAGCTTCGTCCTATTACATACCCGATTTTTATGAAGGCGTTACGTCGTGTACTGTTGGAGGCCGGTTATGATTCAAATTTATTCTCCACACATAGTTTCCGTAGAGGTTCCGCTCAGGTTCCGCTCAGGTTCCCGGAGAGCTGATTCAGCTTACTGGTGATTGGGCTAGTGATGCGTACAAGGGTTACTTAGATGTAGATTTGTGTGGAAAAATTAAGGTTTCACAATGCATGAGAGATCTCATTCTAGCGGAGGTTCATTAGCTTGTGCTTGTTGCGCCTTTTTTCACGTTGTGCAATTTGGCATGTAAATTTTGAGTCTTACGTTTTTGTATTGGCGGGTGCCTGCGGCTTGGCAGCGGGTTATAGCATTCTCGTATTAAATTGTAATGCAGGATATTTACGTGTACATAATGTTTCTAAACTGCATGACATCTGCTAATGTAATTAATATAATTGCTTGATATTTATCTATTTGTTTTTCGCTCTATGTTTGCTTCTATTAACTTGCATGATGAGCATGTATATGTGTATTGATTCATTATAACTGATGTTCTATATTGCGCATGTCTATTACTGTGAAATGTATATATGCATATAGTATGGTGATATCGATAAGCGTCAACAGGAAGTCATTTCGGCAATAAACTTTGTTAATTTATTAGGCGCCTTGGTGTCTATTCAATTGGCATGTTTTTATACGCTTCTTGGCATTAAAAACACCTAATTGAGTAGTGTTCATCATGACTTTTGTTTGTGCCTTTGGCTGTGAGTTGTGTTTGTCACCTAACACTTTTGTGCTTTTGAGAGCGAAAGAATATACATTCACCTATGTGTGAGTTGTTTGCTCACCTTTGTTTTCCATTGCACTATATATTCTGTGGTTTGATGATTTTTATTCATTCCATGGATTTCTGTTGACACTAGAGGGTCTTATATAGTTTGCTTGACTTGAAAGTTTAAACACCCACCCGCTCCGCCCTTAAAATATTGCCTCTTTGTCATGAAATGTTATCTGTGAACATGTAATTTCATTTATGCATCTTCGCACGCAGCGGGTTATAGCATTCTCGTATTAAATTGTAATGCAGGATATTTACGTGTACATAATGTTTCTAAACTGCATGGCAATTGCTAATGTAATTAATATAATTGCTTGATATTTATCTATTTGTTTTTCGCTCTATGTTTGCTTCTATTAACTTGCATGATGAGCATGTATATGTGTATTGATTCATTATAACTGATGTTCTATATTGCACATGTCTATTACTGTGAAATGTATATATGCATATAGTATGGAGGTATCGATAAGCGTCAACAGGAAGTCATTTCGGCAATAAACTTTGTTAATTTATTAGGCGTCTTGGTGTCTATAAACTGAAGATACAGAACGATGCGGGTAGAACCGATAAACAGGAGAAACTGAGACCTCTAATCGGAAAACAGGATGACTGTCGAACAAAGGAAAGCATTGCCCCAAGAGTCCGAAGGACGTAAAGTGAACACAGTCGATGACCGAAAGGGAAAAATAGAATCGCTGGATAAGAGAAGAGGAACGGCTGTGGAGAAACATTATCCATCAGGTGTTGGATGGGGATGAATGAGTGTGGGAAAGAATCTGCAAAACACATGCACACTTGACAACTTCCCGAAAATGATATACGTGAATGTTCTCCAATCACCTTATTTCATCAAATCCTGTGAAACCAACCCATCAAAGTGATCACAGCAATATTGACGTATGTCGTGAGCTGATTATCAAATGAAATGATAACACAAGTAAGCATATAGAGAACGAGGCGCACAGAATATCATTATAATGAGTTTCTCAAAGCCTTCGTGTGACATAAGTTCAAATAAATCTCATCATGCCCATTTCGAAGAAGATATTTAGAGAATTACATACAACATATAAAGATGGTGGAGAAGGATGCTGGCGTACCTCTCTGGGCAATACTAAGATTGCATATCTAAAATCATCACAAGAACAAACAACGATTCAGGGTTATGATTTGTATATCAGCTACGCGTTTATTGTATCTGTTCATGTGGACGAATGGCATGATCACACGTCCACTACCACCAGCTTGAGCGGTATTACATACTAATATCCCAGAGCAATGATGTAACAGACCTATCGAGTCATCTGATGGAAATCGATAATCTATGTGACCATTAGGTGCAAAAGCTTCCCCAAACTGCAAAAAGAGCGGGTATGTGAACCCCGACGCCGATCAAGCGATTCATTCTCCACCATCTTAACGACAGTCACAAACTACAATCGCAATGATTTGTACAGAGGACAATTCTCGGGGACGAAACGTCCACCATCAGAATCTCACCATATACAAAGTCCAACACTCTAACTGCATATCTGAAATCATCTCACCATATACAAAGTCCAACACTCTAACTGCATATCTGAAATCATCTCACCATATACAAAGTCCAACACTCTAACTGCATATCTGAAATCATCTCACCATATACAAAGTCCAACACTCTAACTGCGTATCTGAAATCATAAGAACAAAAAAAATGATCCATGTGATGATTTTGTCCCAGTCACGCTTTTAGTGTAGCTGTCCTGACATGACCACGCGACCCCTAGCCTCGGCTTGAGCGGTATTACTGTAGATACAAAATTCCCAAGAGCAATAGTGTAATATCCTTATAAAATCAGCTCCTGGAAAATGAACTATGCGATCGTTAAATGAAAAAAAATGACCCAAATGAGAACAATATTAGGCGAATGCAAGTTCTTATTCGAAACAAATCTGTTAGGCCCGACGCCGACTACAAATTTCATTCTCAACTATGTTAACCACAGTTACAAGCTCCAATCACAAGAATTTGTACAGAGGACAGTCCTCGGTGACGAAACGTCCACTAGCGAAATCCCACAGTATAGAGATAAAATTTAAACGCAATATATAAAGGTGGTGAAAAAGCATACCGACGTCCTGACAAGACGTCATATGGCCCCACAGGCCAATACTCTGAATGCATATCTAAAAACATCAGCAGAACAAAAATCGATGATCTGTATCTCGGCCACGATATTATTGGAACTGTTCATGTGGACATATTAAATGACATGACCACAATGCCCCTAGGACCGGCTTGTCCGCGAGTTGTACTATTAGATTCCACTGATTCAAAAATATTTGATGAAATGCGAGGAAACAGACGCAAGTATACTTATTTGCGCCCTAGCGGTGGATCTTGGATCTACTGGTGACATCTTGTAGGCATTGTCTCGCAGTATATGTATAGCAAGTTTGGTGGCTCTAAACCACTTGTAAGGGTGTATACCAGTCTAGTTACCAGTTCTATCTACAATAGGGCGGTGGTGCGGGTGTATGTCTGTATCGCTCTTCAAGTCTTATCGCTTTTCGCTATCTTGAAGCCTAATATTCAGCCAGATTATGAACTTACAGATCCAGTTGATATCTTCGATCCAGTTGGTGCTTTTCTGACACAGTTTCACGACGACAGCGATCAGAAATACGGATGTGATATACTGTGGAATGGGCTCGGACTTCAAACTGCGAAATCGCCATTGCCAAAACATGGTAAAAGGTATGCCACATATAGCTGCCATAAGAACATGTACTTTATATGTAGTCTTCTTCTCCTATCAGGAGATATTCACGCAAACCCAGGACCCTGTGATATTTGTAACGAGGATATTGAATCATTCCAAAGCGAAATTACATGTACATTATGTGAAGGAGAATATCACATTACTTGTATCAATATGGACATACATTTATTAGTCGACACATGGACGGGAACTTCAAATTGGTGTTGTGAAACATGCTCAAATTCTAGTGTACATTGCAATTCTCTTATTAGAGAAACAAGTGAACCAGCAAACAATACCACTCACACCTGTCCGAATTCGGTCGGACAATTGACCGAAACACAAAGGAGCGAAACGGAAAACAATGACAGTACGCTATTAACACAGCCAGGTGATCAATGCGAACCCTCATTGTGTGTGTATTGGTTGTAAATTGCTGTGGCACATAGAGTGCACTGTGATAATACACGACGAACAGAATACCGACACTCTACAACTCGATTGGCTGTGCGATCACTGTTTACAAAATGCAACCGACGAAAACCCTGTTTTCGTTTCGGAATGGGCAAATATATCATTATCTAAAGGCCTGAAAATCGCCCATTTAAATATACGAGGTATCATGACTCCCGGAAAATTGGAACAGTTGAGCATTATGCTCCCACACATAAACTTTGATATTATATCAATCACAGAAAGTAAATTAAATGATCTTAATGATACCAACGAGCTCACTCTGCAGGGATATGATGAACCGTACAGAAGAGATAGCTACAGGTCACAGAACCATGCCGGGGGAATCTTAGTTTACCTGGAATCTGGACTACCATTATCGTGCACAGAGAGAAAGGAACTCTATCCTGTAGATCTAGAATGCCTGATTCTGGAAATTAAGCAACAGAACACTACACCTATTCCACTCACCACAGTGTATAGACCCCCTGATTCTCTCGTAAACTGGTATGATAAATTTAAACATCTTGTAGACAGACTTGCAATAGAAAACGAATTACCAGTTTTTGTCGGGGACTTTAATGTCGATCTCATGCACTGCGTGAAATGGTGAAGTTTCCAATTCCGGAAACCCGCCGGAAACCTACTGGAAACTGTAACGACACAGTTTCCAGTAAGTTTCCGGCGAGTTTCCGGAATTGGAAACTTCACCATTTCACGCAGTGATGAAAGACGAAAATGTAAATGGAAAACTATCACAGATGATGAAGATATGGGGATTTACACAAACAATATCCAGACCAACAAGAATAACTAAAGACAGCGAAACCCTCATAGACCATGTGTATATTACCGACCCTGAAAATTACGTTCAGTCTGGTGTTGTTCCTATGGGTCTCAGTGATCACCATCTTATATACACTGTAAGAAAGGCAAAACGAGCGGATGGTGGCAAACAACAACATGTTACCGTGAAATTTCGTGATTTTAGAAATTTTAATGAAAGTAATTTTTCAACAGACTTATGTAACATTCCATGGAGCGTAATAGAAACTTTTAGCGACCCAAATGATGCTTGGTACGCTTTTAAATCGCTTTTCCTGGATGTAGTAAACCAACATGTTTCAATCAAGGAAAGGCGGATACGGGCCCAAGTGGAAAAAAATGGATTACTGATGAGATTCTTTCAGAACTCCACACAAGAGACTACCTGCACGAAAAGGCGCGAAAAACTAAAGAAAATTCGGACTG
>JAVTVY010053575.1:0-25836 GCA_036873755.1 Hanleya hanleyi
AAAGCCGAAGTTTTTGCGACATCGTCATAGAGGTTTCCAAGCGCTCGGTAAGCAAACTCTCAGCAATCGATGAATTTTCAGCTTGATCAGGCATTCCAGCATGGATTGATGGGGACTCTTCTGTGAATATACAAGTAATGACAGTGGTATAAAAAGGATAAATCTCTTAGGATGCGTGAGGGGGTTGTAAAGTTATGGTTGTAAATGAGGATTGTAATACCGTGGACATCATGGAGTGCAGTGGATGGTCACTGCGTCGGAGGTTAATTGAGTGCAGAAGGAAAGAAAGAAACAGAAAGCAAACATAGCAGAGAAGTAAATGTTTATCTTGTTACATATCTTTATCAATTGTTGCATAAAACAGGCGAAGTAAATTATTTATCAATTATTTAACAAAGCTCACCAGTACGACTAGAATAAGATTGCAATTGATCAGTGAACAAAGCAACAGATTGGCGATATTGGGCTCAAAGACCGCGTGCGACTTTCTTCGAGAAACGAATAATGTGCTCCAATCCAATCAAATATCGCCCATTTGGACGAAAAACGTCAACAAGTTGACTAAAAAGATTTTTCCATAACTTTTTCACTAGAATGTTTTTTCAATTGAGTCCCCAGCCATTTTTTCAGCATTTATTTATTCACAAACGAGAGTTACGAACTGTCAAATAATTTTCACAGAGAAACCCTAGAAATAGAGGTATAAAATCTAACCAAAAGACTCGAAGTCACTATTCAACTAGTGTAAATATGATGAATAGGGGTCATTTTCGCTACTATTCCGAGAAAGGACCACTAAGCTTACATTTTTGTTAAGTTTGGCAACTTCAGATGAAATCTAGGCCAGGTATCATCGATTGAAAATATTTTGTATGTTAATAACGAACACCAGAACTCATGCGGTCAGCCACTGCTATCGAGGTAAAATAGTATTGTCTAAGGATTAACTTGAAATAAAGTGCAAACCCGGGATTGAATGATCATTTCAGTTTGTATATCAGTGTAGTGATCGCTGTTATAAGACATTTTCGCACAAATTAAAAGTTCAACTTTTATTATCTTTTACCGCTCAAATGCACCCAGTGAGCGCCAATTTACCATCAATTTCCGCAAAAAAACTACGCTGCCAGGGGGACACACTCCTCTATGGGAGCTTTTGTTATAGAAACCAACAGGTTCCAACGCTGACTTGTGATATTCGCGACCAGATACATGTAGAAATGAAACACTTCTTCATATATAGGTCATTCTCCCCAGATGCAGCTTCTGACCAATGACACTTCCTCCGTCCAATACTACGTTTCAACAGTACAGCATTAATGGAAATAACTTATTTAAACCGAAATATATTTTTTTTCATGTTTATTCTTTACAACTAAAATATTTACATCATCACTCATCATATAAGGAGTCCTGCCATAAATGAATATGTACATATTCTTGTATGTGTATGTCTTGAATAACCATTGTTGTATATACGACTGAGAGACACACTAACGAGCTCTGGCTCATTGTGCTCCCAATGATTCAATAAAATATTGTTTAAACCAAGTCCAACAATAATGACATTGCAGGTGATTTCTTTTCTTGCAATTCGAATCCACCAAATCATTGAAAACCACACGCGTTTGAACCAAATGCATTCTGCAGAACATTAGCGTACCGATTATTGTCAATAACGGCACATTACCGACTTAACCTGTCAGGGATTCACTATTGACTAATATCATCAGGAGAGAGCCTATTTAGTATGACCCAGCATAACCGGCAGTCCTGACGTTGGTGATACGATGGCTAGAACTCCATCTATCACGTCCATTCCAGTGAAAGTCGATTGTTGAACACATTTAAAGCAGAAAAATCATCAGTCAGATCATCTGAATGAGTAAACATAAAATCGGACAATTCGACGAGTTTTGATATTTTCGTTTTCAAACAGAAGAGATCCAGAGACAGAGACTGCAACATTGGGGAACCACGGAGATGGTGACACATATTTAGAGGTTAAAATTGCAAGAGTTAAGGAATGGTGACGTTGAATTGGACCAGTTTCGCAAAGTTGAAATATGCCTGAATATGAAAATTGTTGTGAAATATCTACAATAGTAAACAGCAACACGACTTCACAAAAGGAACAACAAAGTCAACTTAAAATTGCAGCATGGCCTGTTTTCATTTCCTCGTTCTCTGTGGTTCTGGGCGTAGTAACTATCATCGGAAATACATCTCTAATTATGTGCATGAGGAAAAACAATCAATTCTCCTACACCTACAAGATCTATATGACTTCTTTGGCAATTGCTGACTTGGGAGTGGGTCTGTATACTTCAAGCTTGAATGTTATAGATTTGATATTCGTCGAATGGCCTCTTGGTGTTCCACTGTGTCTCATTTCCAAGATCCTAGACTACTGGCTGACGTATGTATCAGTACTTTTACTTAACGCCATCGCGTATGACCGATACAAGTGTGTTAAGTCTCCTCTCCTCTACAGAACCCAGTTCACGAAACGTCGAGCAGTGATAATATCGGTGGTCATGTGGATCATAGGCTTTCTGATCTGGGCGGTACTCATCCTCGGACATTTTTTTAGTGATGAATCAAGCGTTCTGGCAGACGGGGTATGTTCCTTTACCCTTCAGTTACGGTGTAATCCCACCAGTTATTGTGGTTTCTTGTGTTCCAGTTATATTTCTGGTTGCTGCCTATACTGCCCTTCTTCTCTCGATGACGAAAAGAATGCAAGGCGATCCTACGCAAAAGCAAATAACTTCGAGTGCAAAATTCTCAAACCGCCTGGCCGAGCCGAAAACACCGTATGCATCTGGTGGCACGGTTGACATACAAGATGTGCAGACCATGTCATCAAATGACGGGGGCTCAATATTTTTTACCGATATTCAGATTAGACTATCCGATACAGTACATGTACCTAATGATGTTAGACTGCCAGTTAAGGAACCTCCACATGGAATGTCCCGGATAAGATCTCAAACCCAGCAATGTTCGAGAACCACGAGTGTTGTCATCCTGATGTTTTTGTTCTGCAATGTACCATATTCCATAGGCTGGCCGCTGGAGAACTACGGTTGTATTTCGAGCTCTGCCTTCACCTGTGTTTACATGTTGTTGTATGCGAATTCTGCTGTTAACCCGTTCATTTATATTTTGACCAATGCGAAAATTCGAACCAGAATGGCTGGATTGTTCCGTAGATTGCCTAAAACTAAATAACTGATCAAGAGACGTCTGTTGAAATGTTTGTTGTTTACGTCAGTTTCACGGAATGCGGAATATGGAATTGTCTCGAATACACCCTGGCTATACTTGGAACTTTTTCTTGGCCGGGTGTGTTTTCCAATCGGCCTCTTGCGTTGTGATGTGAAAGGGAGGTGAGCTTTGTTTTGCACAAACATACTTAATCTCTGCACGAGTGCGCGACATGAAATTCGCTCCTGTGGTTCGTTTGTACAGGATTTTTGCATAATATTACTAAGCAGGGGAGGGGGCAGAAATTGAGGGACGGAGGGTGGGTAAACATTTAATTTTTTAATCAAGGGTATCAATTTTTGTACGCTTTAAATTGTACAAATGTAGATATATGTATATTGATGACAATGCGCAGTTTTGCTCTGGAAGTTTTAATTCTAGTTTTGATTCTAGAACTAATCATCAATCGTTGATAGTCTCAATATTTTGAAAACTTATGCTGATAGGCTCCGCACAGAATCTTATTAAAGCAATGGAATGTTGTGTCCTTATGGTAGAGAGTGTTCTTGAAACTGTCAAAGAAACCAACACCAGTTGATGTCGCGTTACATGATGTGACAGGCTAATTGAATTGTATAACGATCCCACTAGCCATCAAATGGTCATGAATGTTGGGGGCCTGCATTGCATCAAGGGATAGAAGTGGGATTCAATTGTCATGCATGCTGGGGGCCTACATCATCAGGTTTCCTGCCTATTGTATTTCTCAGTTGTGAACACTGTTCACCTGTATGGGACACGTGTCAAATAAATAGCTGTTAGAACAATTTGCATCAACTTCAATTATTTTAAATACCAGTATCGATATATTTATAGTGAAAATAGTCCTTTATAACCTGCAGTTATCTCTTCAACTAGAGAGCTATGTAAGATGTGGAAAAAGTTGATAAAGTCTTTCGACTAAAATGCTACAATATGACTCGGCACTCTCGGCACTCTCGGCACTTCACATTCAGACTCCAGAATAGTACCTCAGGTGTGATTTTATTGCGCCTGTTCACGGGGGGACTATGAAGTAACCCACACAACCGCTAGCACCGCACAGCCAGAAAAATGGTGATATTTATCACCTTAAAATGATGATGACAGCATCACCCCAAAAAGGTGTTGAGTTAGAACCATCACCCTTTTCCACCATCACCTTAAAAGGGTAATGGCTATCACCTTAAAAGGGTGACGATTATCACCCTAAAAGGGTGATCAGCAATGAGTGCAAATGTTCATGTCATCGCCCTAAAAGGGTAATGGCTATCACTCTAAAAGGGTGACGACCTGGATCATCGCCTTAAAAGGGTGGCGACATTGGCCATCACCCTTTTTCATCACTTTTAAAGAGTGAAGAACAGGCATCATCACCATAAAAAGGTAATAGGCCATCACCCTTTTTCTGGCTGTGTGGCTTCAGCGGAATTAGATACGCCAGCTCGAGAGCTGCGCGACTCCTGTGATATGGGGGGGATACACCCCCGTTAAAGATTCGAACTATACCTGGGGGAAACGTACTCCTTGTGTATCCACCTGGGATGATTAGACTTAGAATCGTCTATGAATGGGTGATCGGACCCGCTTCAGTTGCACAAGCACACGCATTCTGGTGTGGATCATCTAAAAAATCGAATAGCGACACATGGCTAGGCAGAGTCTCAACCCCACATTTGCGATATGGATGAGGCTCTACTGTGTCTTTTCTGGGTTGGGCATGATGTTGCTTGCAACGTTGGTAAACAGGTCTTGCCACAGCTGGGGGTATTTTGTCCGATCATTAGCCACTTACACTGGTCCTACCCTTTCATATTCGATTGGTCTCTCTTTGAGATGGGTTTGCTTTTTTGCGATGAATATATCTAACTAGATGAAAGTAAATTACGAATCAAGGTTAAATATATGTATATATATATATATATATATATATATAAATATTTGAAAATGAGGGGATTGTCCAAAAATATTTACAGAATTAATTAAATATGCCAGAAATGCTTTCATCGGTCCTAGGTTGAAAATGTTTTCAGTGCTTCAACCATTCTGGCGAAGACTGTACCAATGTTGGTGGTTGCTAAGCAATTAGGAAATCTTAACAGCGATTCTTTTTCTACAAGCCAACTCCAAGTCATTATAGTGCGTTAATATCATGACCCCGAGCTTCAGTTTTACTGTTCGAGGAATGGATCTTCATATACAACTTGAGGAACGAAACTTCATATACCGTTCGAGGAATTCGAACTTCATGTACAGTTCGATGAATGGAACTTCATATACAGCTTGAGGAATGAATCTTCACATACCTTTCGAGGAATTGAACTTCATATACAACTTGAGGAATGAAACTTCATAACCAACTTGAGGAATGAAACTTCATATACAACTTGAGGAATGAAACTGAAACCAACCCTGTTTAACGCATCCTAAGGAAAGGAGATCAACGTCTTGTGCCGCCAGGCATATGAGTTAGGAGCAGTCAATATTCGAGATTGGACGTTTACCAACTGTGACCGCTCTACTCGACAAGCATAAAACATGAGACCTGTGGGTTATTAACACATTCCTTTAACATGTAACAGTATGGACCATGGAGAAAAATATACAATAGTAGACCAGCCAATACCTAATTTTCAACTTACGACGGAATTGTGTTTTAAAAGCTGACAAATAACTAGCCACTACTGTTCCTATCAATAATGCCTGCGGTTGATAGTCACAGGCGACGTGTATGGATCTGCGTGTGCTATAACCCGTACCGTTCATTTCATTTCATTTTAATTCATTTTAGTTCATTTTAATGCTCCTTACCGGTTATTTTCTGGAAGCTAATTCCTTCTCCTCCACGCTTGCCGCTTTTATTAACGTTCTCGGCGCTGGTGATTAGCTATACACGAGCTGTTTTCACATCGTCCCCGACCTCCCCCATATCACGGTAGGGGCCATACTGTGCAAGTTCGCATGCGTAGTGGCCCAAATATACACAATATAGCGTCTACCGTAATATAGAGGAGATCGGGTCGATGTGAAAACGGCTGTTGTACAGCTAATCACCAGCGCCAGGAACTTTAATAAAGCGACCAGCGTGAAGGAGAAGGAATAAGCTTAAAGAAAATAACCGGTAAGGAGCATCAAAATGAACGTTTATAAGGTACGGGAGTAGTAGGAAGACGGCAAAATTCATTATGAAAAATGATGGTCAAAAATGATGGTGTGGCGTGACGTCACGATGACGTCACATCCGGTCACGTGACATCAATCACGCCTCCTCATCCCCCTCCTCCTCCTCCTCGCCCCCACACACACGCACATACACGCACACCATAACACACTCACACACACACACACACACACACCCACACACACGACCACACACACACACACACACACACACACACACACAGGAAACTCTACCAGGTAGCCGGATGGGAAAAGACCGTTATCTCCTCCAAACGCACTCCACTGCCCCTCCGAAAGTCCCCTTACTCTACTACTCCCGAGTGATCTATAAATAGAACAGGGGTTTTCCCAGAAAATTTCCCGAAACATTTACCCTGACAGTTTCTGTTTTCTGTACTACTAAACTGGATTACTTCCCTGGACTTTTACTTCCCCGAAATTGAGAGACTACACTATCTCAACAACTACAACAACAACAACAACAACAACGAGATTCTCATTTCTATGACTCTGTTGTTTTTTTCTGTGAAAACATGCACCCACCCATGACTCGATCGGCCTGGAGGAGCGCTTCACATGGATACCCTCCCCGACCCAATACGACCACTATGCGCCCACGTCGACACCAAAACGTCCATTCCGTTACCCTTTCCCCACCATTCCCTGCTTGCGCCTGCGCACCATTGCACTACTTTTACTCCTCACCAGTCCAGTTGGACGCTATCTCATGAGAACTTCAAACTGATACCCTCTCCGACCCATTCGCACCAATGTGGGTCCACCTCGAGCCCAAGACGTCCATTCCAGTGCACTTTTCCCACAATTTCCTGTGTGCGCATACGCAGAATGTTGAAAACGAACGACACACTAGTCCAGTCGGATGGTACCCCAGGCGAGCTTCACGATGACCCCACATACTGCCCAATCGGACCACTATGGGTCCATCTTGACCCCAACGTCCAATACACTTTTTCTATTGCGCATGCGCAGATAGACGATATTTTCACCCCACACCCATCCAGTGGGACGCTCCTTCACGAATGCTTCAAACTGATACCTTACACAACCCAATCGGACCATTAGGCCCCAAAACGTCCACCTCGATCTGCCTGCCTACTGCGCATGCGTCATCAGCACTTTTCAACAAAATTCAACGCATGGCTTCGAGACCCCTCCCATCGTGTTCTACAGCTCGAGATGAAGAAAACAAGGGACCACACCTCATACCGCAAATGGGTTCCCCAATGAGACTAACATTGTCCACTGCGCCAGAATGGACCAAACATGTCCACCACAGACATGTCTGAGCTTTTCAGCGAAAGTCAACCCCTGGTCTCGAGACCCCTCTCATCGTATTTCCCGTAGATTAACATTGGAAGTCACTGGGGTATTATGTAGGGGCAGATAACTCTTGCTGGGCCGTCACGTCACCGAAAGTGACGTCACAGGAAGTTACCCGGATGTGACCTTTGACCCGGACGTGACCCGGATGTCACGTGAACGGATGTGACGTCATTCGTGACGACATCGTGACGTCATACCACACCATCATTTTTGACCATCATTTTTCATAATGAATTTAAGCTTTCCCTACTACTTACGGGTTACAGCACACGGAGATCCATACACGTCGCCTGTGACTATCAATCGCAGGCATTATTGATAGCAACAGTTGTGGCTTTCTCTCAAAATGCACCTTTGTTTAGTAAATCAAAACTTTCAATGAATTTTCAGTTGATAATTTTGCAGGAATGTCTTAGATTTGCCATCCAGTACACTTTCAGATGTTTCTGGACTCCATAACGGTAAACAACATTATTTCTCCACGATATATAAATCAGATCAGCTATTTGTATGACTTAACATGTTCAACAAGACCGCTTGTTGTCGGCATCATTTCAAAACAGTTAAAAAATATTTCTATCTTGTACCATATTAGCCCCTGTTTCATCCCTGTTTGAATCTTGTCAATCTGAAAATATCTTTTGCATTGCTACAGCACAATGCTGGTGCTGATCGTATCTTGTCTAGTCTAGAGTCTTTGGATTATGGACGAGTAATTCTTCCGTATCATATGACGGGTATCTATTGAATGCTGGATCAGATTCCCATGTTCTCATTATGTCCACAGGGGCTCGTTACCGTTGTTAATTGGTTAATTAGGTTGATTATAAGAGGGGGGGGGTCGAGGTAACGAGCCCCTGTGATTATGTCGTTCTCTCAGTGCTGACCGCTGTTGACCGCTACTGTCTGCCAAATTAAACATCTAGATATTTGGACATTTTCGTTCAAATTTCATCTTCTCTCCACTCGAATTTTGATGATACAAGGATACAACATATCATCGATTTTTTCAAGCGTAATTTCGCCGTAAGCGTCGACTTACCGACGAAAGTCGAATATGAATTGCTAAGAGGTCGATATCGGTATATAATTATCGATGGAATGCATTCGAAACATCACGATATGTAACCATTCAGCAGATCAAAACTTCACGCGGATACAGGCAGAATATCAAAAGAGAAAGGTAAAGACTTTTATATTTTTCTGGTACAACGAGAAACCATGTCGATTGCTTGAAGCTATATCTGCATAGACCGACATCGGTTGAAGAGATCAAATATAAATTGATATTTACTCAAGTTTGTAGTCCATTTCCATGGGAACGCTGCGAGGCTGTGGTCGACAATTTGTTGGTGCTGTTTGTGACGTCCTGGTTGTGTAAAATTGGCTCACTGATAATACTCAAAACTGGATTTATGCGCAACTGGTTTTATGATACAAAAATGACAATTCAGCATGTAATCCTCACGAAAGAGACAGAATGATGACGCATCCGTCAACGAGAATCGATCCCACGACCCCTCCAATCCGCGGAGTTGCTCTTACCCTCCAAGCTATGCCGCTTCATAACATTCCCATGAATCATCATAATGAAGGCTGATTGGTAACGCAATGTGCGCAAATGTCGTGAGAATTCGATACGGAGTCGTTCAAATGATTCAGCACAGATTGCTCGTCTACGTCTGTTAGAAGGTGAGTTACACAATCCTGTGCGCGAACAACACATCATATCTGTGCAGTTATATTGTACACTTTAGGTTACAAACATCAAATTTGTCACATAGCTATTTTGAATGGTTCCCTTTCATTTAACAGCTAGACACAGCCTCTCTAACATCATTCTCGCAAGCCAGGGCCTTATTCAGCTGGGATTGATGTTCTCGTCCGCTTTGGCACTCAAACTCCTCTTTAGTTTATCATTAGTTTAGACGATCTTCTTGCTGTGAATAATCGCTATATAAATGGTGCATTGAAGGATATATATCCACCTTCACTGAATTTGAAGGAAGCTACAGATGGCCCTAGCGACACATCTTATTTCTTATATACCAGAGGGACCTGCATATGGTGTATACATATCTCGCCTGGTAGCATTTGCTCGATCCTGTGTTAAATGTGACGATTTAATCAACGTCACAAAACATTATTGCAGAAATTTGTAAAACAGGGCTATATCATCAGGCGTGTCCGCACGAAGTTTCACAAATTTGGCGATACATATCGCATGGCCATAGCAAAATACGAGCGTTGCATTTAGGACCTATGGCGGTACGTTTCGTAACTTGTGTCTAATTCGTCTTAATCCAGGGCTATAGGGCCTTATGAACCTATGTATTTCAAGATCCTCATAGCGTTCATATAAACAGTCACAATCAAAGCGTGGCTGAGACACATCATACTCTGCATAACGACTTTAGAACGTATATCATATGGATTAAAAATACTGATCAGCGATACGGTTTTGATATTTTTGGAACATCATGATGTCTTCCTGGCATCATTAAAAACTTGACCACTTCTGTCTTGAAGGAAATTAGCCTAGTTTTATGTATACTATGATTTATCCTTTTAATTCGGTGCTAATGTTATTATATGAATTAGGTCTTGTGGATTATGGACACGGAAATTCTTTAATGGACGACGGCTGAATATTGAATGACTGACTAGACGCTTGTATCTTGGACATTCAGGTATGGAGTGAGAACTTAAATGGGACTTTCTTTTGTTTAATCAAGAATCAGTAGATTTCACAGCAACAAAGATTGCGGCTTACACCCGAGGTACCACGTGACCAGATTCACTTCAAATTATACCTACGTCATCAAACATGGTGGTCTTAAACTTGATTCCGATTTGGGTTTCCTTACGAACCTGCACCCTGACTTCACTCCATAGTTTGACAGCTACTCCAAATTATGACCGTTACTCCAGACTGTGATCATGATGGCGTCACGGATCCTGATCATGAATCTGGCCGTGATCATACTGCCTGATCATGTGTTGCGCACTTCTGGTGATGAAGTCACATGACGTTACTCCCGGTGATGTTGCCACTTTCGCTCCACCCTCTCCACACTGAACCCAATCGAGCCGAACCTGATCATGGTCACACATCATTGGTGCAAAGCCCCTTATATTCCACAACTATTACTTTTTATTTCCAGATTCATAAATAGATAAACAATCCCAGCTACCGAACTGTACCAAACCACATTGAACTAATTAGTTTTACCTAACCTGATACACACGCACACGAAGCAGTATAAAGATGTTACAGCGACCCCAAGGCTCTCTCGTTGTCTTTTCCTGTCCCATTTCCTTTCTTTGTTTCTTCTTCTCAGAAGAAAGGCCGACATTTAACCCAGTTAGAAAAAAACTCCCTTTTTCGGACGAGAGTCGTCCAAACATCGGGGGAAAAAAGTCCACCGCCGTCCACTAAGAACAGTTGTACAGTACAACGGATTTATGTAGAACCGGAAACGAAAGTGCATTACGGGATAGCAAAACAGTTTAAAGCACTTGATTGGTCACTTCAAATTGAAAAAGAAATCCAGGATTTTCATTGGCCTTTGGAATAACAATGGGAGAAAAAATCCAGTCAAACAAAGTTCTGTTAATGTTCAATGCCTGAAAGCTATATTGCCTCGATCTAGGGAGCTTTGTGTGTTCGTCGTGATATGACTTGAAATAATGTTAAAAGCTACGTTAAACCCTAATCACTCACTTACTAACTCACCATACTCACTCCGATTTCCAAAGATAATTCCAGGTCAAAGGGATCACAGCGGTAATGTTGTGTTAGATGTAGTTATATCTACACTTGTAAAGCGCCGTTGAGTGGACGGTTGTACAAAAAGTCTTATCACGATACTAATTATCAATATTCCCAGAAGCATCAAACATGCCAACAACCGTTTCAATGAAAGCCGAACTTTTTGCGACATCGTCATAGAGGTTTCCAAGCGCTCGGTAAGCAAACTCTCTGCAATCGATGACTTTTCAGCTTGATCAGGCATTCCAGCATGGATTGATGGGGACTCTTCTGCGAATATACAAATAATGACACTGGTATCAAAAGGATAAATCTCTTAGGATGCGTGAGGGGGTGAAATTATGGTTGTAAAGGGGATTGTAATACCGTGGACATCATGGAGTGCAGTGGATGGTCACTGTGTCGGAGGTTAATTGAGTGAAGAAAGAAAGAAAGAAACAGAAAGCAAACATAGCAGAGAAGTAAATGTTTATCTTGTTACATATCTTTATCAATTGTTGCATAAAACAGGCGAAGTAAATTATTTATCAATTATTTAACAAAGCTTACCAGTACGACTAGAATAAGATTGCAATTGATCAGTGAACAAAGCAACTGATTGGCGATATTGGGCTCAAAGACCGCGTGCGACTTTCTTCGAGAAACGAATAATGTGCTCCAATCCAATCAAATATCGCCCATTTGGACGAAAAACGTCAACAAGTTGACTAAAAAGATTTTTCCAGAACTTTTTCACTAGAATGTTTTTTCAATTGAGTCCCAGTCATTTTTTCAGCATTTATTTATTCACAAACGAGAGTTACGAACTGTCAAATAATTTTCACAGAGAAACCCTAGAAATAGAGGTATAAAATCTAACCAAAAGACTCGAAGTCACTATTCAACTAGTGTAAATATGATGAATAGGGGTCATTTTCGCTACTATTCCGAGAAAGGACCACTAAGCTTACATTTTTGTTAAGTTTGGCAACTTCAGATGAAAACTAGGCCAGGTATCATCGATTGAAAATACTTTGTATGTTAAAGAGAAAGCAAGGAGATCCTAATAACGAACACCAGAACTCATGCGGTCAGCCACTGCTATCGAGGTAAAATAGTATTGTCTAAGGATTAACTTGAAATAAAGTGCAAACCCGGGATTGAATGATCATTTCAGTTTGTATATCAGTGTAGTGATCGCTGTTATAAGACATTTTCGCACAAATTAAAAGTTCAACTTTTATTATCTTTTACCGCTCAAATGCACCCAGTGAGCGCCAATTTACCATCAATTTCCACAAAAAAACTACGCTGCCAGGAGAGACACACTCCTCTATGGGAGCTTTTGTTATAGAAACCAACAGGTTCCAACGCTGACTTGTGATATTCGCGACCAGATACATGTAGAAATGAAACACTTCTTCATATATAGGTCATTCTCCCCAGATGCAGCTTCTGACCAATGACACTTCCTCCGTCCAATACTACGTTTCAACAGTACAGCATTAATGGAAATAACTTATTTAAACCGAAATATTTTTTTTCATGTTTATTCTTTACAACTAAAATATTTACATCATCACTCATCATATAAAGAGTCCTGCCATAAATGAATATGTACATATTCTTGTATGTGTATGTCTTGAATAACCATTGTTGTATATACGACTGAGAGACACACTAACGAGCTCTGGCTCATTGTGCTCCCAATGATTCAATAAAATATTGTTTAAACCAAGTCCAACAATAATGACATTGTAGGTGATTTCTTTTCTTGCAATTCTAATCCACCAAATCATTGAAAACCACACGCGTTTGAACCAAATGCATTCTGCAGAACATTAGCGTACCGATTATTGTCAATAACGGCACATTACCGACTTACCCTGTCAGGGATTCACTATTGACTAATATCTTCAGGAGAGAGCCTATTTTGTATGACCCAGCATAACCGGCACTCCTGCCGTTGGCAATACGATGGCTAGAACTCCATCTATCACGTCCATTCCAGCGAAAGTCGATTGTTGAACACATTTAAAGCAGGAATATCGTCAGTCAGATCATCTGAACTCGGTCAATTCGACGAGTTTTGATATTTTCATTTTCAAACAGAAGAGATCCAGAGACAGAGACTGCAACATTGGGGAACCACGGAGATGGTGACACATATTTAGAGGTTAATGGTGATGTTGAATTGGACCAGTTTCGCAAAGTTGAAATATGCCTGAATCTGAAAACTGTTGTGAAATATCTACAATAGTAAACAGAAACACGACTTCACAAAAGGGACTACAAAGTCAACTTGAAATTGCAGCATGGCCCGTTTTCATTTCCTCATTCTCTGTGGTTCTGGGCGTAGTAACTGTCATCGGAAATACATCTCTAATTATGTGCATGAGGAAAAATAATCAATTCTCCTTCACTTACAAGATCTATATGACTTCTCTGGCAATTGCTGACTTGGGAGTGGGTCTGTATACTTCAACCTTCAATGTTATAAATTTGATATTCGTCGAATGGCCTCTTGATGTTCCACTGTGTCTCATTTCCAAGATCCTAGACTACTGGCTGTCGTATGTATCAGTACTTTTACTTAACGCCATCGCGTATGACCGATACAAGTGTGTTAAGTCTCCTCTCCTCTACAGAACCCGGTTCAAGAAACGTCGAGCAGTGATAATATCGGTGGTCATGTGGATCATAGGCTTACTGATCTGGGCGGTACTCATCCTCGGACATTTTTTGAGTGATGAATCAAGCGTTCTGGCAGACGGGGTATGTTCCTTTATCGCTCAGTACGGTGTAATCCCACCAGTTACTGTGGTTTCTTGTGTTCCAGTTATATTTCTGGTTGCTGCCTATATTGCCCTTCTTCTCTCGATGACGAAAAGAATGCAAGGCGATCCTACGCAAAAGCAAATAACTTTGAGTGCAAAATTCTCAAACCGCCT
Organism: Hanleya hanleyi; assembly: GCA_036873755.1. Classification (NCBI taxonomy): domain Eukaryota; kingdom Metazoa; phylum Mollusca; class Polyplacophora; order Lepidopleurida; family Hanleyidae; genus Hanleya; species Hanleya hanleyi. Next base: position 14,476 of record JAVTVY010053575.1, read on the forward strand.
GGCCGAGCCGAAAACACCGTATGCATCTGGTGACACGGTTGACATCCAACATGTGCAGACCATGTCATCAAATGACGGGGGCTCAATATGTTTTACCGATATTCAGCTTAGCCTATCTGATACAGTACCTAATGATGTTAGACTGCCAGTTAAAGAACCTCCCCATGGAATGTCCCGGATAAGATCTCAGAACCAGCAATGTTCGAGAACCACGAGTGTTGTCATCCTGATGTTTTTGTTCTGCTATGTACCATATTCCATAGGCTGGCCGCTGGCGAAATACGGTTGTATTTCGAGCTCTGCCTACACCTGTGTGTACATGTTGTTGTATGCGAATTCTGCTGTTAACCCGTTCATTTATATTTTGACCAATGCGAAGATTCGAACCAGAATGGCTGGATTATTCCGTAGATTGCCAGAAACTAAATAACTGAAGTAGGACCTGGTCCGGGAGAAGATGCGGCAGGCTTACCTGTATATCAGATCTTCCAAATCCCTCCGGCTGTATATCGTACCTCTGTCTAGTACGGCTGGATATGGTCGACTGGGCCGAGTCTAAGCACGGACTCTCCGATCTCCCGTTTTCAGCCTTCTGGCTTTTCATTGGCTGAGGGTCTTCGGGATTCTCCGGCCATCTTCGCTGGTTCAACATGATCTCAGCGGCCACTACCACATCCTTCCCCCTCCTGATTTTTGGGGTGGGTTATCTCCAGCCTTTCAGCCTTCCAGCTTTTTCTTTTATCGTGTTTTACATCCAGCCCTATCCCTACCCTAACTGTCCTAACTTCAAAATATGTCCCTAAAAACTCCCAGATATTCCTAAACCTTATGCTACCCTTAAAATGGTGCAGTCTCCATTACTCCAGCATTTCTGCCTAGCATGTCCTGCCCTTACAAATAAGCTACGCCAGCCTCAAAAATACCGACACTAAAAACTTGCCTATCTCTGCACTAAAAATGATGCACTATTAAAAGACACTAAAATTGTTTTTCCCAGATTCAAAGAAATACTCTATTTCTTTCTTTCTTTCTAAACCTCAACTTCAGTCTGTTAGCAGACCGCGAGGCTACTGAACACCCCCCTTTCCCCCCACCGGGGCATGCCTACTAGCTGCCCCAGTGGAAAATCCAAAAGCTACCCATAAAAATTAACCTTAAGAAATGTACTCCAAGGCCTAGCAGCCTTATCCCCTCCCTCCTCAAAATTTAGATGGCTCATCAGCCATTTAGCCTGGAGCCAACCACACACGCTGAGCACGGAGCTGACAAGTCACCCAACCCACCAATTCTTTAAGATCCTTCAACGGCCTTTCAAATATTTAGGCCTAGAATTGGCACCTATCAATAAAAAGGGCTATGTAATCCTAAAGGGTGACAAAAAAAAAGAGAAAAACTTTAAAGTTTAAGTTCTTGTAACTCTCCATTTATTTTCAGCTATTATGAAAAGCTGAAGCTAATTATCTATAGCTATGACAGGCAATAAGTGTCTCCCCTTTTGTACTCAGCGTGTGTGAATAAAATAACTATTAAAATATTCACTAGAATAGGGAGCTAAAGAGGGAGAACTGCCTACTAGCTTTCTCCCTCCAAAAAGCCCCATTCTCAAAAAAAAAAATAAAGATAAAAAATAATCACCCCCCCTCCCCATCTGTTTTCCCCTGGGATGAGTCCTGAGAAATAGATGCGAGGCCCCAGAGGGAAGACCGCCTACCAGCGTCCCCCCACCCAGGACCCCCATCTCAAGACCCATCCCAAGCCTGTTTTTCCCCTGGAGTGCTAAGCCCGTCTTCCGGTGACCACCCGGCGCAACGCCCTATACCGAAAGCTGGCAGAATCGGCAGGCGTCCCGCCGGGTTATCTCCGCGACCAGCCGGGGTGGCATATTTTTTACCCCGGCCATCCATTGAATAACGGGCCACACACCCCAGGGGGTATTGATCCGCGGGAATCCTCGAGGAGACTGGTAAGGCGAGTCGGATTCAACCATCAACCGATCCATGGGCAAGCCCTGAACAGCAGCCCTGGTGTCCCTGCAGTCCAAAGCCCGGGCGCTCACCCCAAATATTACATTTGGGAAGCGCCCGAGCCAAGACTCAAGGGCAGCAGAGCTCCCAAGGAAGCAGTGCACATGGACCGGATGAGTAGCCGATAGCGTCTCCCCCAAGATCCCCAGAAGATCATCGAGGGCCATGGTCCGCCCTCCGCCATCCCGGTAGCCACTCCTCCGGGTATTTTCCCGGCAATGAATGACGACCGGGAGGTTTCGCGGGAGCGCCAATGGCAGGATTTCCCTCAGGAAATCAGCCTGACACCTGCGCTCCACGACAGACACATGGTCCTCATAGTCCAGACCGACCTCCCCCAGACCAACACATCCTGGGGACCGCAGAAATTGATGAAGTTTATCCTTGGTTTTCCGGTCCACAGGACGGCCGACCCGGTGAGGGTGCAGTCCGTATGTGGCGTGTACTCCTGGATCCCCGAGGAGCACGGTTAGAGATTTAGACTTCCAGCTCCCCGGGAAAACAAGATCACACGCCACATGCTCCACTACCACCGGGGTATGCAACAGATGTACTGTTCCAACTTCGACCCCGATGGTCTCCAAGGTATATTTACCGTGGAGGCGACCGAGGACGACATCCAAGTGGCAATGTGAGTCAACCACCCTCAGGGGCGGATGGACCTGAGCAACCCACAAGGGGCTGTCCAGACCCGAGGGGTCCAAATGAACAAGCAAGACAACAGAGGCCGGACGGCTCCAAGCTGGGCTGCAACCAAGAATAGAAAAGCTGCCGACCAGAAACCACCGGAGCCGAAGGCAAATGCCCACAAGAAACACTGCGACAATCAAGAGAAAGAGAGAGAGAAAGAGAGATCCCCGCGCCCAGCCAGAGACCAACCAGCCACTGGTATCATGACTGTTCACACAAAGAACCGGGAAACCAGCCGTCCCAAGGCGGCACAGCACAGCAAGCAGATCAGCCACACTGAGCCAGTGGCTGTCCCTGCCAACATCAGCCCCCAAAATTTAGGGCACACCCAAATATTCCCCTCCCCCTACCTACTGCCACCCCTCCCTCCCCAAATTAAATAACCCCGTCCCCCATAACCCAGCCGTAGTATCCCCCCCTAATCCACCCCCTGCCTCCCCGATTCAACTGCGAATCCCTCCCCCTACCTACTGCTACCCCTCCCTCCCCAAATTAAATAACCCCGTCCCCCATAACCCAGCCGTAGTATCCCCCCTTTAATCCACTCCCCTTCCCCCCTGCTTCCCCGATTTAATTGTGAATCTTTCTCCGAACATAATTGGCCTTTTCTTTCTTTTTTTTCTGAAAATCAAAGAAAAAAAACAAAATGTCTCACACCACCACATCAAAAGCAACTCAAACTAATTACACACCGACAAAACCCGACATCCAACCACACAGACCAAACAACTTGGGCGCCCAAGACAATGACTTCTATACAACATCACAAACAATAACGTCACCAATCACAATCTATATGACAAATATGACATCACCAATGACATATCTTGCACAACAACAAGACATCACAAACAATAACGTCACCAATCACAATCTATAGGACAAATATGACATCACCAATGACATCTTGCACCACAACAACAAGACATCACAACTTCACTTGCCCTAATTCCTCTAACCTACTCCACTTCTTCACTGGAAGCAGGCTACACATAATTTTTTTTTCCATTATTAATTATGCATCTTCCCAAATTACATTGTGACTTGTGACCCAGGATGCACCTAGGACCTTTTGGACGAATCTGCTCACCTCTGACATAGCATAGCATGAGTATCCTTTTCCTCTAGCATCAACACCAAAGAAACTTCTAACATGACCCTAGACCTTATCTAGGAGCAGTCATATGCTGACAAAAACTGGGGTTTTCGAACCTTCCGACCCCCTCGTGTAACACGAGGCTCTATCATCGGTAGAACCGAAGTGGTATCTTCGTGCACTTTTGCCGGTCGCGGTTTCTTAACTTCTCGCGGTTCCGCAAACAATAAGTCCAAGTTCCAATCCGGAACTTCATCTGTCAAACCAAGAGGAACGGGAACCCCCACAACACCAGTGGCATGCAGTACAGGTTGTATGCCCTCCTCAGGAGAAGACTCCACTGATACCCAATCTGGTACTCGTCCTTGTCCAGACTTTCCCGTGTCATGGGCGACTTCCCCCGAAGAAAGCTTTACGGATTCTAAACTTGGTACTTGTCCAGACTTTCCCGTGTCGGATGCCCTAACTAAACTCAGTACAACGTGACGTCTCCGTCGTACCCATAGAGGGATGTCCCTGTCCTGGCATTGACGTAAAACATCATGATGCCACACATGGGACTTCCTCCTGCTCTCCACCCGGTACAGACATGGGGATAACACCTTACTCACGACAAAGGGGCCCACAAAGATCGGTCGCAATTTCTTGCTCTGTCCAACTTTGACGGCTAAGTCCCTACGATAAACCAAGTCCCCCACCTCATAGGTCCGGGATTGGATTTTCAGATCATAGGTACGTTTTTGTCCATTTTGAGTAACCCCAATCCGTTCTCGGGCCAGGCGATGCACTTCCCCCACATGTTTCAAGAGGTTTACCAAGTAAGCATCCCCCGTGAACTTTTGCATGTTAACCTCTGCTACTCCCAATAGAATGTCCACTCGCAGAATGACTTCCCGCCCCAACATCAACATGTTGGGAGAGAAACCGGTATCGCGATTCGGCATAGACCGAATAGCCATTCCGATTAATGAGAGGTGTTTATCCCAGTCCATCTGCCTATTCTCCAGGTAACAACGAATCACCTGGAGCAACAGACGATTATACCGTTCCACCTGACCATTGGAACAGGGGCGGTAAGGTTCTGGTAGGGAATCTGCCATAGGAGCGCTATTCACTTGCCGGATACTAGGCTCCCCTTTTTTGGCAACAGTATCAGTGTTCGGGTCGCTGTACACCCCATCCAGTTCCAGCGTTGTCCCGGTCACCTCATTTGTAGAGGGATTACGCAGGCAAATCGGGACCCTTGAAGCACCCCGAATTGCCATCTTGGGCACCATTATAACTGACTGGTCAATCACAGGCTCCAAGACCATGCATCACTCCCTGAACCAACTGGGAGGTGAGCGGAGGAACAGTAACCGTTTCGGCCAGCGTAACCCTACTAATTGACAGTGGTTCCCCTTCCCCATGACACTTCAAGGTCGCGGACACCTTTCTGTCTCCAATAACTAAGACATTCTTATTGAAGTCCACAATACAGTTATTGGCAGACAGAAAGTCAAATCCTAAGAGAAGGTCATCAACCAATGGAGCAACCACGACGTCCCAGGTACAATGAAAATCTAGCACTGACATTGGTACCTGCCTAACTAGCATTCCCATACTAGAGGATCCCTGGAACGCCCCCGTTAACCGAACAGGAGATGACGACACTCCTTGTAACCCCAGTTTAGAGTATAATTCATAACTCATCACGGTGGCCTGTGCAGCTGTATCAACCACTGCCGTGACTGGCGTCGAACCAACTTGCACTGGGATGGTCATAGTCCAACCAGGAGAACGAGATAGAGCAACATCCCGGATCGCCACAGCGGGAGTCTCTGAAACATCTCTCTCTGTCACAGAGCCTCGCTGAGAACCGGCCACCGTTCCCAGCCCTTGAGCGTTTAAATGACCCTGCGAGTATCGGGTTGGACAATTACGGCTTATGTGACCGACCTCGTCACAGCTATAGCACCGCAATTGAGATCTCGCGTTTCTCGTTGACTGTGCACACTGAGAACTCTTGTGTCCCACTTTCCCGCACGTGTAGCAGGTAATAGCAGTCGGGGTCCTTGAACTCTGGACAGACTCCTTCACTTTCCCCTGGATGCACTCCCCAATTAAGGTCTTTATAGTTGTCCTCAACTCCTCACTTAACTGCTTCTCGGTATCAGTTGCCCATATCATAGGCTCTGTATTCTGATCCAGGCCCACAGCCCGAACAGATTTCACAGCCAATGACTTGTGATTGTGCAAGGACAGAGTCACATACTTCAAAGCCTCTTGAATTGTTTGTGGCTCTTTCTCCATTGCGAAGGCAACTGCCTGTCGCTCCCGGCATCCTCGCAAAAAATGCTCCACACAAACAGTTTGAATAACACTGTCTGGAGCATCAGGATAGGCATTCAATGCCAAATAGTTGCATTTTTCCGCAAAATCCTCGAGTGTATCATCAGGGCCCGTTCCTCAACCTGCAACCGCCGCCTTATTGCTTGCGGAGGTTCGCGAATACCGTATCGCTTTTCCAAATTCTCCATTAATCTGTCCAAGTCTCCCTTGTCTCTTTCGGACTGCACATGGAAATACTCTATGGCTTTCCCATGCATGCACTCCAAAAGTTTTCGGAGAGCTTTCTTCTTATTCCATGCCCTAATCTTGGATTCCAATTCGAATTTAATTCGAAACGGAATCCAAGTATCCTTTGCGCCCGAAAACACCAAGGTCTTTGGTAGATGTGGGCTACGGCTACGCCTACGATATCCCCTAGTCGACCTACTAGTCCTCGGAGATCTCGATGCACGGGAGTAACCGGAGCCACTATTACATCCACTATCATCAGTATCAGCTTCTGCTCCTGATGGTAAATCATCCGTTGCCGCCAGCACAGGGGCTTGGACTACATTATTATTGATTACCGCAGGGGGCTGCGGTTGAGAATCATACCTCACCCCCCTATGGCTAAGTGGTGGAGGTAAGGCATACCTACTGGCCGCCTCAGCATCACCTCTAGCAGGAGTCGAAGTCCTTGCATTCCGATGCACACCTATTGATCGAACGGCCTGTGTACCGACTTCTTGACTACCAACCTCCGTCCCTCGAGCTGGACCCGTATGAACGGAAGTTGGCAACCCAGAATTACGAACTGGTCCCCGAATACCTGGGGGATTGCCATGACCATACACACTAGTCGATGGCATTACGCTCATAAGTCCATTCATAAATCTAGTCTGGGAGTTGTCCAGCACAGCCGTAGGGACAGTGGTATCCTCCAATATTCCCTCATCGGCATGTTGCTGAGCCGGCTCCTGCCTTGGCTCTTGCTGAACAACCTCGCCGACCGGAAAGGTATTATTTAGTGGATTTAATTCCACTCCTGCACGTGGAGCATTCACAGGTGCAGGTGGCACATTCACCTGAACATGATCACTCGACTGAACCGAAACTGCGTTCAACCGAGCATGGAATGTATTTACTGGTGCAGGCGATGGCGTTGCTGGAACCGGAACTGCATTCGACCGATTTGGAACCTCTTCCCTACCCCTTTCAGTTAACTGTTGAGGTGTGTCAGCATTATCTGCTAGGTCCGCCTGACGAGCGTCCCTTGTCTGTTCAGAGGTTACCTGTAATGAACTCTCTGATGCTCCCCCACGTTGGTTACTTAATAATGCAACGACAATTCTTATATCGGAACCCAATTGACCTACTTGAGTATTTACTTGGTCAACTTTAACATCCACTTGACCTACTCGAGTATCTACTTGACCCACTTTATCATTCACTTCACCTACTTGCGTGTTTACCTGTTGACCTAATTGTTCAACCTTAATATCCACTTGAGTCAATTGAAGGCTTTGAGTATCAACCTTTTCCTCTATTTCACCTACTCGATCAGTCAATTCCTGATGCTGATCAACTACTGTTTCTACTTCATTCCGAAGACGCTGAATGACTTCTCCCCATTGATCATTCCTACTAGAAAAATCACTAATAACTTTCTGTATCTCGTGGTCCCTGGTGGCCAATTGACTCTCCAAGAACACACGATTTTCCACAAATTTCTTTTGCAATCCACGTAGATGACTTTCTTGAAGTTTTAATTGATACTCCATGAGTGTACCACCTCGCATCTCTACCCCAGTTATGGTTTCATGCAACAACAACTCAAAGGCATATTCCTTTGTAAACTTTGTTGCTTGCAAAAATTCCTCAAATGGAATCAATTCATCTGGTCTTTGGAGAACTACTAATGCATTAGCCCTAGCTGCACCAATACCTTCCAATTGAATCAATTCCTCACTTGTAGCTATTGCTACATTCAATGGCCTTATCTCACTATCTGCCATGTCAAGAATCGAAGTGAGCAGACAAGCCAACGGAAATTATAACCAATATTCTCCACTATATCACCCGAAGCCGTCAAGGTCCTATCCAACCATCAATATATCAACCATTAACCAACCAGGCAACTGCAGAAATCAAATCATTAATTCACTATCCACCACTAGTATCGCCACTGTGTATCAGCCCGACTTAATCCGCTTTAAGTCGGCAAATACCGATGATAGGGATGGGGGAAAGAGAAGAAAATAAAAAAAAATAAATAAATAAATAAATAAATAAATAAATAAGTAAATAAACAATGTCCACCTGCACTCACCAACCCGTATAACCAGCGTGCGTCAGTTAACTTCCCTCTCCAAACAATTTGGAAAATACCGATCGGAGATGGGGAGTGAAAAAAAAAAAAACAATGGAAAACAATGTTGCGCAACTGGTATTTACCAACCAGTACGCCACAATCAGTTACCAAATGCAAACTGGAAAATACCGACCAAGGACCGATATCAGTAACTGGCACTTACTAATTAGTAGAACCAGCATGCATCAGTTCCCCTCAATCACTTACCAATCCAGATTGGAAAAATACCGACTGCGGACTAATGTCACTAACTGGCACTTACCAACTAGTAAAACCAGTATGAATCGGTTCACTCCAATCACTTACCAATCCAAATTGGAAAAATACCGACTGCGGACTAATGTCGCTAACTGGCACTTACCAACCAGTAAAACCAGTATGAATCGGTTCACTCCAATCACTTACCAATCCAAATTGGAAAAATACCGACTGCGGACTAATGTCGCTAACTGGCACTTACCAACCAGTAAAACCAGTATGAATCGGTTCACTCCAATCACTTACCAATCCAAATTGGAAAAATACCGACTGCGGACTAATGTCGCTAACTGGCACTTACCAACCAGTAAAACCAGTATGAATCGGTTCACTCCAATCACTTACCAATCCAAATTGGAAAAATACCGACCGCGGACTAATGTCACTAGCTGGCACTTACTTACCAGTAGAACCAGTATGAATTAGTTCACCTCAATCAGTTATAAAATTTAAACTGGAAAATACCGACCGAGGACTAATATCGCTAACTGGCACTTACCAGTAGAACCAGTATGAATCGGTCCACTTCAATTACTTAACCAATCCAAATTGGAAAAATACCGACTGAAGATGAATCAAATAATTTGATTTTTAAATTGTACTAAATCGAGGAGTTAATAGTGAGTGAGTGAATAGCTTTTAACGTCGCTTTCAACAATATTTCAGCTTTATCACGACGAACCAACTAAGCACCACCCAGCCCAGCCAAAGTCAGAATCCGACAGGATCCTTGTCAGAAACAAACCTATCACTAAGCCAACGAGCCAATTTACAACCTGAAGATGTTTTAGTCAGGGAACACTACTCTTTTAATCTCCAAGATAATTCCACTAGAATTATAATATAAATAATTTTCAATCTATTCAACCCCTCAAAATTATTTAATAGAAATTTCATTCAATATAATACAATCAAATGTTTTGAATTAGAATCCCTGGTTATTACTATGAAGGTAATGGTTGATTACTATAACAGTATTTGCCAATTCTTCAAACATTTATGCCTACTAGCAGTATCAGAATAAGATTAAATGTTGGCTCTTTAGGTGGATTATACTGTATAAAGGATTTAATTGAGGGCTGAAATCTATCCTAATTATTATAATGTCAATCAAATCACAAAAACACAACCTTGCATACATACACACATTAACACGCAACACAGAAAGCAACACACATGATAAACACACAATGATCGATGAAGGTTTTGTTATGAAATGATATGTGAAATGATTTCACACCACAATACTTCAAATTATAAAAATCAAATAATGCCTATATAGCCAGCATATTAAAGTTTAAGACCATTTTCAACCGGAGGGGTCCACTGAGGCCAGCCCTATATATTTATATTAACTCAAACTTTCCTAATCCCTAACTGCACTATAAATTTAGAAAACAAAATAACCGCCGAATATTAGGAACAAAAGAAAATAAATAAATAACCTAATTAATTTAGAATTAAAGGCCGTACTCAGTGGACAACAGGAAGCCCGGCGAATCAACTCCCAGACCAAGGGAAACTACTCTTGTAATACCCTACTAGGTTTCCCAATTGTTCACATCAAGTGAACCGGTTTACTCATATAAAAATAAACCCCAAATAATCAGGTTCAATACCACCAAATACGCGACACCGAAATTGCTCCTAATCCAGAGTTTTATTCCGGCGTTTTCTATCCTATCCCAAACAATAATATACTATTCTACCTTCTATATCATAGTTTGAAAATTGAAACTAAAATTGTCCTGCACGGACTTCACTCGAATCAACCCGAAAAATTATGTCAAATTTTCCTAATTATTTACAAATAAAGCCACAATTCCCACTAACCGCTAAATTTATCCTTTATATCCGTATGTTTTGCTTTAATAAAACCGGAAATATCAAGCCAATATACCCATCTAGAGGTTTCAAAAACCGAAAGCTCTCCGCTAAATTATTCGAAATTCAACATGGCGGCCGAAAAGAAAATGTCAGGTTGCCAAACAGCCAAGACCACGTGCGTTTCAGATATCGCCCTACAAGGCTATATTTAATTTTGCAATCAAAATTAGGCTTGTATTAGTTTACTTTGGCACCAGTTGAAGTAGGACCTGGTCCGGGAGAAGATGCGGCAGGCTTACCTGTATATCAGATCTTGCAAATCCCTCCGGCTGTATATCGTACCTCCGTCTAGTACGGCTGGATATGGTCGACTGGGCCGAGTCTAAGCACGGACTCTCCGATCTCCCGTTTTCAGCCTTCTGGCTTTTCATTGGCTGAGGGTCTTCGGGATTCTCCGGCCATCTTCGCTGGTTCAACATGATCTCAGCGGCCACTACCACAGAATGTTGAAGCGGCCCGTATACTGAAGGAGGAATACGAAACACTCCAAACAAAACCCCGCTTGCCATTTAATCTGAGACCTATTATAGCGTACTCAAAAAATCGGAGCTTACGCGATTTATTGGTAAGGAGTAAACTTCATCCCATATTGTGATCATTATCACGTGAAATTCTACATGGCATAACCTAATATATAGCTACCCTATTTGAACTCTATACGAAACTTGTCTCTAGGAACATGTTTACGATAAGAGATTTATAAATCCCTGTGCCCGTGCCTTCCA
>JAVTVY010053576.1:0-102500 GCA_036873755.1 Hanleya hanleyi
ATGGTGGATGTAATCCACCATAACTGGTGCTGCTAGCGGGGGACATGGACCTCTATGGTCGATTTTTAATATACAGACCGAGGTGATCAAGTTTCGCTTGTAGGTCTACCTTATCCAGAGATAACAGAACAATGTCATCAGCATATGCGAGGCAATACAGATCGCCTAATATCACTAGGTCTCCCCTGCCACTGAACAGAGTCATATCCTCCTCAAGCTTATCCATGAGATTTATTCTGCCAAATGAGGAATTTTCTGGGGGTTATGTAGCATACACAAACATAGACATCCCTTTCCATACAAAATCTATGCTTACAAAGTTTCACCCACACTGCAGATTCACAGTTATTGTTCAATATCGGGCTGATGCCTTGAGAGATCTCATCCCTCAATAATATGGCCACCCCTCCAGAGGCTTTCCTATCCTTCAGGTGTTTGGGTCTATGTTTCACTTGTTTCAGACTAAATCCAGGGAGACAGATATCTGAATCCTGCATAGAATGGGTCTCAGTTATCCCAATTATGTCAAGAGACTTACAAATATTCAAAGTAGTTTCACTGTGAAATTTGTTTTGACGGACGCCATGTACTTTAGTTATAAAACCATTAATATTCCAGACTCCTAATCGGAGAGTATTCTTGTGATGCATTACACACATAGGCAGCGAAGAGCTAGGCGTATGGACTGAGTGTGATGATGATATGACTAGTTCAGAGAGAAAATTTGGTATTCATAAATGAGTGCCACAGAGCTTTGTATAGCCATTGCAGTCCACTTAAGACTAATAATAATATTGGTAAGGTGCACTAATAGGTAGTATCATATGTTAATTAAAAATGAATTACTGATAAAATACATGTACTACATAATAATCAGGGTTACATGACATATTAGTTAAAAAATCGATTACTGATGTCATATAGAAGGCATATAACAAAGTTACCATACATGTATCTGTACCAATCAGGTTACCATGCCAACAGATCACAGTTCAATACATTAGGATAATATGAGCTGATCAAAGACATTCCGTACCGGTATACAATAATAGGTAACGGTGCACCAATGATAGGCAGGATCATATACATGTATTCAATTAGAGCAAGTTTCTAATATAAAATCACATATTTGCTTTCAGACTTAGTAGCACATAGAAGTCAGGGTTACGCATCGAATGTTAATTAAAAATCAATATGTTAATTAAAATTCAATTTCTAGTGTATCACATTCAGGTTACATAATCAGGTGTTAATTAAAAATCGATTTCTGGTGTATCACATAAAAATCAAGGTTATGTATCACAGAATGGAATCATTCAGAATTCTATTACAAACAACAATACACCAAACATAAAAGTCGGTGTCACATATTGATTTCTGATGTAGTAACACATATTGGCCAGGTAGTTGATTTTTGTTGGACCGGCAAATATTGATTACATGTAAGATTATGAGATCAGACACAAGGTTACCATACCAATCCGATGTTAACACAACGGTAGATCATAATGCCAAGCAACAGATGAATCGAAGCTAGTCGGTACGAACAAACTTATACATGTACACTAATAGAATTTCAGATAGACAGCCACATGAAGGAAGTTACAGATTTTGAGCTCCCTTAACTGTTACGGTACTATAACACAAGGTTAGTTGGCCAGACTCTAAATATTTCACGTATGGCAGGCTATTAATTCCACGATCTAGTGTTGTCCCTATCGTAACTGTCGCGCACATTAAAATAGAACTCATCAGGGTCTGGGAAGATAGAGCGATCATAGTTTACAAGTTCATTTGTAGCTGAATAATCAATCCAATCGTCTCGAGATTTTGGGAAGTCTCTCACATGGTCTGCATACCGGGTACCAGAATTGTGTCCCTTTGTATACTGGGTACCAAAGTTGTATCCCCTTGACCGATGATGTTGCCGCCTGTACTGATTTGCTGGTCTTCTATCATAACCACTTCTGTGGTGCCCGGTGTTCTGGTGGGCATGCCCGTTATACTCCTCATGTATAGGGTATCTTCCACGACTGTTGTGAACAACAGATGGAATCGTATTAGTCACTCTACGTTTAGGGGGGCGTGGTTCACACTTATTCACTTTGCGGATGGCGCTAATAAGGTTGGCTGCGAGAGCCTTTGTACCTGCTGAAGACAGATGTACCTTATCAGGTGTGTAGAACTTTTCATTCACATTTCCACGAAATGCTAAGCTGTCGTGGTCCACGAATACTGTATTACTAGAGGAAAGCAGTTTATTCTCAAGTACACAATTGAACAGTGACCTGTTTATATTGAGATTCCGGTCTCCCACAGGAGTTGATTTGGAGATCACTAGTGTAGAGTCAGGATGCGTCACTGACAGAGATTCAACCAGGGATGTGTATTTTGATATACATACGTCGACAGAGTCGTCTTCTCTCAGATTGTTAATGCCCACATGGATGACAGCGGTCTCACCGTTTTTAAAATTTGAACTCTGAAGAGTGGAGCGCACATCATCAATCTTCGAGGCGCGCACAGAACTGACGTGGGAGTCCACACTGGCACTGAGGAGTGCTGACTGAAGATGCTTGATGATAGAATCACCAGCTAGAACTACTGTGTAGGTTCCGCCCTCGTTAGGCAGTTGCATCATTTTTGAAGAGTCTGAAAAACTGTATCCGGTCAGTTCGATATTTTTTTTTCTTTTGCCATTTATGAAAATGTTTAGGAGCTGGACAGAGGAAATAAATGACCAGGGAAGTAGGCAAATATGTATTCTATCCAATCGAGTGCAAAGCAGTAGATATTATAAATTCTTATGAGCGTGAATCCACCCGATGTTACCTAGGTCGGGAGGCGAAAGTTGAGCTGTATTAATTCGTATTTGAGATTATTCTTCTTCTTTTTTTCCCAAGGACAGACCTTGACATTTAAAAATTGCAGGAGAGCTGTAAATAGCTATTTAATATGCCAGTAGAAGAGTGATTTCAACAACAAGGGGAGTGATTGCTATATAATACAATACAAAATACCACATTTGAGGAGAGCTATTTTTCACTCCCTTGATATCAATTTAATGGGAGTGGTAGAGAGTGAGAGTGATTGATCTCCTCAAAACACAAGCCCTGCAAGGATAACGTTAAGATGGCCAGTATGGCTGTCCAAGAGATGGCAGTCAGATGATCAATTCCCTGCAGCATGACTGATTAATGGACACCTAGACTAAATGCAGGGGTCGAAATATTCAAAATAATTTACCTGTCGCACGAGACAGGTGACCAAAAAGCTTACCTGTCACTTTCAAGAATGACCTGAACATGCGATCGCTGAAATAGTCAAGCTTGTGATTCAAGATTAATGACAAAACTACATGTTGCCAGCTACCAGTAAATTAATGACACATTGTTCCCATGCACTAATTGGCATCTGTTTTGAATGAATTTTGTACATGTAAAAGGTATATTTTGAACACCAAGAAATAATTATTGGCTACTTGTCACTGGAGACAGGTACTTTTTTTCTCTACCTGTCTCTTTCAAAAATTACCTGTCAGAGACAGGTAGACAGGTGTAAATTTCGACCCCTGAAATGGAGCTATTTTCTCTGATTATTACATAACAATTGTAATGCAAATTAAAATTTAGGCATGTTTATAAATTTCTGTTCACTCACAAAACGTTTAGCCCTCGTGCAGGTTGGGAACATTGTCACAAATTTCACAAATTTGGGTGAAAAAAACGTGTCCGAAACTTCTCTCCAGATTCTCAACTTTATTCCCGATTGCAGGTAGGAGTAAATTCAACGAAATTTTGCTGAAAATGTTCCCACAAGTATAGAGAATCTGTATCTCCGTGTGCAATGTGACCAGAGTTTCGTAGGCGATGTATCTTTCTTGCTACCACTGTCTGATAATAGAACAATTCTGGGAAGCAGCAAAGTTTATGATAACATGACACTTGACTCACACTGGCAATAACCTAACCTAACCTTTTAGGTGCTTGCCTGGAATTCATGTTCTCTCTGAAAGAGAAGACTGGTGACCGCAACTTTTTGTTAGATTTTCTGATTCAGCATTGTTCCACAAAACTATTGTCAGTTTGGAGAAAATGACATTTTAACTTCCTCGAAAATGCTTTTCCTGTGAAAATAGAGGCATTTTTTATGAAAGTAGGGTTAAATCATTATAATATGCCATATAAATTCCTAGAGTAAGCAAATACAAGCCTGGTCACTGGAATTTTAATCTTTATTTCAGATGTTGAAGGTTTGCGCTACCTGTGGTTGAAATGTAATAAAAATGACATTTTATTTTCAAATTTTCTGGAACCGCCGTAACCTGTTAGCAATGATAGTTCTGTTTTGTTCCTTACAGCTGTTACAGTTGGCGATGATGGCTATCCTGGCCGTGGCTATGATCCACCCACAGGTTCTCCGTGACACAATCACAACAGACCCCGATAAGATTCCCGAAGAAGTAGAGAACCTGTCGTGCCGGTTCCAATTCCACAGCTGGTTTGAGGAGAGGCCATTAACAAAAGGTTTGATTCTAATACTGCCAACTTTGGTATTTGAATGTACAAGAAGACTGTCAAATCATATAATTGTTGCCATGTTAAAGGGTTGCCATGGTTATGTGAAAATGTCCTGAGTTAACGTTGCAAGTCGGGAATTATCATGAAAAAATGTCACAAATTTTATATTTTTTATACCTGGGACAGGGATCGAAATATCGCCTGCCTACCTGCCGCCGGCAAGTGATTTTGCCGTGTGACAAGTCAAAATAAAACTACCTGCCGCATGCGGGAAGTAAACTCACTAAATTTAGTCAGAGGCTTCATCTTGACTCATCTTAAAGTTTATTTTCCATATCTTTCAACACTATTTCTCAGTTTGTAAACATAGGTTGTTTTGCGATTTCATGTTTACAAATATAGAATGCGGTTGTACAAGCAATCGCCTACGTTTAATCAATGTACAGAAAACGAGGCAAAATAAGTGCACTTCCAGAAAATTATCTTCCTTGATTTTACTGCGCAGCTGATTCTTATCACAAAGAGGCTTTCCTTGTCACCCGCTAGGTGTCGCTGAAAGCATTTCCTTTCCCTAGCGGCTTGGTTGGGAACATGGAGCGATATTTGTTGAAATGTCCACATGATCCGGGCAATCATAATACAGCGGTGACAGAGCAGCAAACACCTGCTGGTTCGAGTGTGGACGCTGGCACGGACTCTAAGAAAAAGCGGATTTACAAATTCGCTGAAAGCTGAAAGGACAATTGACCGTGGCTTTGTTATACTGATCAGATGTATTGCAGTTACTGCACTGAATTCAACAGGAATACCAACAACAAATTTGTTATGAGTCCTTACGATTGGATGGTGCATGCACATGAAATTAGTTCCTTGCACAAAGCAAGCCATACAGCATTCAGAAGAAAGAATAAATGCTGGCATCGATTTATTTTGTGTACAAGTAAAATTAGAGTGAGGGCAAGTAAAATTAATTTTCACCTGCCAAGTAAGTTTTTCAAAACATTTCAACCCCTGCTGGGAGCACCAAAGTTACATAAGACATGCATGTGGTCACAGATCAGAAGTACCACAAAGTGAGACTGACCAATTGCTTGTTGCCGTCAATTGCCTCGTCATCCACTCAGGACCCTATTTAAATATCTCCAACACCAAGGCCCAGGGGTTAGCATGCTTTGTACAGGTTGTACGGTTCATGTTTCTTCTGGCCTCTTCATCATGAAAAATATGCTTATGAAAACAAATAAAGAGGTTTCATCTGAGCATTTTGAAAACTAGAGCATAGTCTGAGGGATGCACACATTTGATCAAAATGATCAGTAAGGCTGCTTACAAGATACCCCCCGTAAGGGCGTAGATACATGGGGGTGGTTAACGTTTCACGAGTAAGCTGAATGGGATTGTGGCAGTGGAAATCATCAGTAAGCATGCTTACAAGATACCCCCTGGATGCACATTTGATAGGAATTGACGAGTATTTGTAGAGGAATATAAGTATACATGTTATGAGTGGCGGCACAGTATGTAACTAGTTGACAATGAGACCTCGCTCAGTTGGAGTGCGGTTAACGGATTATCTATGCATGTGTCGTGACGATACTCCGATGAGTTTAATGGATTGTTCAGAAAATTGATGTTAATAATGATTGTTGAGAATGGGGTTATGCAGGCATATTGTGTTTTACCTAACTGTTGTTACCACTAGAACCGTGTAGACTTGAAATGGGCTGTTGCAACAGATAGGCGAATTACTGTCATCTGGATAACCATATTGAAGAGGAAAAGGAAGTAAATGGGAAGTGAAATATTAAACTTACTACCTGTAGACGCATATGCAACATCCTGAGCTAGGTCTCATGGTATGGCAGCTACATACAAAATTTGAGAAGAATCTAATCAGCCGTTGTCAAGTTATGCTCCAGAAATGGAATGTTACGGACCAACTGAGAAAATTCTGCCCAAAGGTGGCGCCACCTGTAGACGCACATGCGCCAAACGCAATCCCAAGCAAGGTCTCATGGTAAGGTAGCTACATACCAAATCTGAGAGGAATCCAATTAGCTGTTGTCAAGTTATGCTCTGGAAACGAAATGTTACGGACCGACAAGAAAAAGTGTTGACCCTAGGTGGCGCCACCTGTAGATGCACATGCGCCAAACGCAATCCCAAGCGAGGTCTCATGGTAAGGTAGCTACATACCAAATTTGAGAGGAATCCAAGTAACGGTTGTCAAGTTATGCTCCGGAAACGAAATGTTACGAACTGACTTGAGAAACTTTTGACCCTAGGTGGCGCCACCTGTAGACGCACATGCGCCAAACGCAATCCCAAGCGAAGGTCTCATGGTATGGCAGCTGCATACCAAATTTGAAAGGAATCCAAGTAGCGGTTGTCAAGTTATGCTCCGGAAATGAAATGTTACGGACTAACATGAGAAACTTTTGACCATAGGTGGCGCCACCTGTAGACGCACATGCGCCAAACGCAATCCCAAGCGAGGTCTCATGGTAAGGTAGCTACATACCAAATTTGAGAGGAATCCAACTGGCGGTTGTCAAGTTATGCTCCGGAAACGAAATGTTACGAACTGACTTGAGAAACTTTTGACCCTAGGTGGCGCCACCTGTAGACGCACATGCGCCAAACGCAATCCCAAGCGAGGTCTCATGGTATGGCAGCTGCATACCAAATTTGAAAGGAATCCAAGTAGCGGTTGTCAAGTTATGCTCCGGAAACGAAATGTTACGGACTGACATGAGAAACTTTTGACCATAGGTGGCGCCACCTGTAGACGCACATGCGCCAAACGCAATCCCAAGCGAGGTCTCATGGTAAGGTAGCTACATACCAAATTTGAGAGGAATCCAAGTAGCTGTTGTCAAGTTATGCTCCGGAAACGAAATGTTACGGAATGACCCTAGGTGGCGCCACCTGTAGACGCACATGCGCCAAACGCAATCCCAAGCAAGGTCTCATGGTATGGTAGCTGCATACCAAATTTGAGACGAATCCAACTGGCGGTTGTCAAGTTATGCTCCGGAAACGAAATGTTACGGACGGACGGACGTACGGACGGACAAGCTGAAACCAGTATACGCCCCCTACACTACGTGTCGGGGGGTATAATTAGTGTTTCTTACTGCTACTGCATAAGCATAAAAATGTCCACTATCTGTGACGTTTTAACCTGGGCCATCATTAAAAATATGGTGGTTGAGCCTGGGTCGAGTTACTCCCCCAACAAACAAGCTTTTACGGAGCTAGGGCTCTGGAATTCTTTTTGAAAAATACTCTAATGATGCAACTTGGTACACATTATCATCACCCGGTGCGAGACGTGCAAGTGATTTCCTGCCATTTTCCCCCTCGGAGTTACTCTTTTTGTCCCCCGCTACTTAGTAGGGGGGGGACTTAGAAACACCGGTGTCCGTAATTCCGTGATTCCGTAATTCCGTAAGATTTTCTTGTCCGGACAATAACTCATGAATGATTCAACCGATCAACTTCAAACTTGGGGTGTGTCTTGACATTGGCCAGAGGATGGTTGGGATTGTTTTTCAGCAATGTGCGTAATCCAATATGGCCGCTGTCAGCCATTTTGGATTATAAGCAGTTCGATCTTAGATTTTGTTGTCCGGACAATAACTCGTGAACGATGTAACCGATCAACTTCAAATTTGGGGTGTGCCTTGACATTGGTGAGAGGGCGGTTGGGATTGTTTTTCAGCAATGTGCGTAATCAAATATGGCCGCCGTCAGACATTTTGGATTATAAGCAGTTGGATCTTAGATTTTGTTGTCCGGACAATAACTCGTGAACAATTTAACCGATCAACTTCAAACTTGGGGTATGCCTTGACATTGGTGAGAGGACGGTTGGGATTGTTTTTCAGCAATGTGCGTAATCTAATATGGCCGCCGTCAGCCATATTGGATTATAAGCAATTGGATCTTAGATTTTCTTGTCCGGACAATAACTCGTGAACGATTTAACCGATCAACTTCAAACTTTGGGTGTGCCTTGACATTGGTGAGAGGACGGTTGGGATTGTTTTTCAGCAATGTGCGTAATCTAATATGGCCGCTGTCAGCCATATTGGATTATAAGCAGTTGGATCTTGTCCGGACAATAACTCGAGAACGATTCAACCGATCTACTTCATATGTGGGGAGTGCCTTGACATTGTTGAGAGGAGGATTGGAATTGTTTTTCAAGGACCGTGTGCTTGATCCAATATGGCCACCATCAGCCATACTGGATTTCATTGGATTTTAAGCAGTTTGATCTTGTCCGGACAATAACTGGAGTACGATTCAACTGATCTACTTCAAACTTGGGGAGTGCCTTGACATCGGTGAAAGGACGGTTGGGATTTTTTTTCAGCAATGTGCATAATCCAATATGGCCGCCATCAGCCATATTGGATTATAAGCAGTTGGATCTTAGATTTTCTTGTCCGGACAATAACTCGTGAACGATTTAATCGATCACCTTCAAATTTGGGGTGTGCCTTGACATTGGTGAGAGGACGGTTGGGATTGTTTTTCAGCAATGTGCGTAATCTAATATGGCCGCCGTCAGCCATGTTGGATTATAAGCAGTTGGATCTTGTCTGGACAATAACTCGAGAACGATTCAACCGATCTACTTCATACCTGGGGAGTGCCTGGACATTGTTGAGAGGAGGATTAGGATTGTTTTTCAAGGACATGCTTAATACAATATGGCCACCATCGCCCATACTGGATTTCATTGGATTTTAAGCAGTTTGATCTTGTCCGGACAATAGCTAGAGTACGATTCAACTGATCTACTTCAAACTTGGGGAGTCCCTTGACCTTAGTGAGAGGACAGTCATGTATTATGTTTTATGGATGTGCATAATCCAATATGGGTGCCATCCGCTGTATTAGATTATGTTAAGCTCATCAGCGATATCTTCATTTTCAAATCATACTCTTATCAATGATATGAGATATCATCGACAAAAAAAAATCGACCATAGAGGTCCATGGCCCCCGCAGCAGCAGCGCCAGTTATGGTGGATGTAATCCACCATAACTGGTGCTGCTAGCGGGGGACATGGACCTCTATGGTCGATTTTATCATTGAAGATACTATTTTTATCAGCATTCTTCTGAAAATACTGTACATAAAGTCATAATCCTCGCTCAATAAGTACATAATCCTCGCTCAATAATCATGTGCAGGTGACTTTTTCAACTTCCCGAGATGTTTGTCGCCCAAAAACATCTAAAAGATTATATCACAAGAAATATGTACATTCTCATTCGCATGACTGCCTCTGTACCATATCGGTATAATTGTACTTCCATTCGAACAGAAAAAAGTTCCATGATAATATTGCCCGCCATTGAAATATGAAAGTAGGACAGTTCTAGACAAATACTTTGATCATATTACCAAGATTATATATCTTGTTTCAGTATCGGATTTGAAATTAATACTTATATGATGATCAGTATATATTCAGATCAGTCATGTTCTTGAGAGTTGCTACCAGTTTGGAACTGGCAAAACTCCCGCAACACGGGGAGTTACAGATGGCAGGCCCAACTGGTAGTAATTCCTTTGATATAAATCCTGATGAATGTACTCCTGTACGCGCGTATTTTGAAGTCCTTGGGCTCTTTTTTCAGAAATGTCATGGATTCTCGTGACCTGTTATATACTGAGATATACAAAAAGCAACATATACCCCGTCAAAATTTTAGATTTTGCTGGGCCATCATGACAGCAAAATAAGTATCCCCATTCTTATTGCTGTCCCATTATATAATGGGAAGATTTCTGATTTCTGATGTTTGCCTGTTTTATATTACAGAGGACCTGTGTGTGGGACAGTTCCTTGTCTTATGTACATTCGTTCTCACTCTAATGTTGGTCTACGGCACAGCCAAGGTGAGTGAAAATGTACTCCCACTAATAGTTTGTCTATGTACAGAGAAACCTGTGTGTACTGACCATGCTTTGGACCAGATTATAGTGTCCAGGGCCATATCCAGAGATTTTGTGGGGACACCGGTATTTGACGTTGTTGTTGTTGCACGTAAATTTGATGTTATTGCTGCTGCAAAAAAAAACCCACAGAATCTCCGATGCTGTTGACTTACATCAGGGTTTGTTGGATCCTCGAAAATACCATATTATATATTTTCCTGTTTTCCCGTAATCCTGTTCTCACAAACACGTCGTCGGTGTTGCAACCGATATAGTGCATTCCCCACACATCCGTTGCTCTCAAGTTTTTTATTGCTGTAGGAAGACCAGGCGAAAACCACTGTAGCACAGCGATCATTGCCTACTAGAGGGGTCAATGCCATTTAAAGTATGTAATGCATGAAGCGTGGCCAGCAACGCGTGTTTGATGTGTATTGAACTCAGAAGTTACGCTAGCGGTCGCGACACTGTATTGAATTACAAAGTTTGAAGAAGGCTTCAGTTGAACTCCAGTTTAATGTAGTAAGGTTGAGCAGTTAAAAAAGATATTTTTGACGTGGAGTTTGGGCGCCTGAGTTTGGGCGCCCATACCGGTATACAGGCTTCATAATGGCCCTGGATACGGCCCTGATGCTTCCTGGAAAGTCCTTAAAACTCCTGGAACTTAATCTTTAACCGCTGAAGTCATGGAAAATGCTTATAAATAAAGGAACCTCCTGAAAGAACGCTTTTATCTTCTGGGAGAACCAGTGATCTGATGCCGTGTTATACTGTGCCAGAATTTGATCCTGAACTTTGTTAATCTGCTCATCTTTGTTGCGATTTATTGTACTAAAGACTCCTGGAAAATTAAAATTATTGACCTGAAAAGCCCTGAAAAACTCCTGGAACGTTTTCCTGCTGTAAGTACATGAACCCTGCATACAAGGCCAGCACAATGTTTGAGAAGAGTTCGACCCAGCCCTCGAAATTGGCGGCGGCATTCGGCAGTGCCGTCGTAAAAACCGCCGTAAACGAGCTGGGCGACGGCAAATTTCTGCCGTGGCAAAAATGGGTTCAGTGTGAATATCTCCCTGTCAAGAACTTCTAAAACTTTGTAATTCAGCAAGATAATAAAAGACAATAATATTGTATTCAGTAAATTTGCATTTTTGATAATTAAAAACAGAATATTTAATGAGATAATGAAGTCGGCAAGTGTGCGATGGAAGCAAAAAAACAGTTGTTGATGTTCTTGATCTCTGTAAATCCGCTCTCAAAACTAATGATGACTTCCCGCTCAGACCATGCGTGCGTGGCATGAATGACCTTGTCCAAATTCAGGGCACAACCAATCATAGTACGGTTTATGCTCCAATTCATTCACAACGTGAACTATGATTGGCTGCATACTGAAGCCGTAACTTAGTGACAGATAATTTGTAAGACTGTTCACAACGCTGATTCAAGTCCTGGAAATCATCGCGACCAAGTAACAAACACCAAACGTAAATGTGAATAAAGTGGTTTTATTCAGAAATTAAGTACAACTGATTGTCGTTAGTATCAATAATAATATAGATTTAAGAGTTTCACACCGATCTGGGTTTGTTAAGGATATTGCTGGTCGCATTCTTCCTCGTGTATGAATATAAAACGTTCATCCAGCGCACGCTGCCCAGCCCACATGTTCGTCCTGGCATGCGATGGTCGAAACATGAATTTGTATATATTAATTTTGTTTCTCGTTATGGGAGTTAAAAAGAAAACTGTTCACAGTTGGCAACTTACCTGTATTGGGTATTAAAGGAGTACTTACCGTATTTTATATATGTTCCTATTACAACGGTTAGACTCTAAAAGAAATATAACCAAATATTTTACTGTCGTTGAGGGCGATAACCTATTATTTTTATTACAATTTGTGATGCCATGTTTCCGCTTTGAGGTCGACGTGGGCGCCGCCATGTTGCCTGTATGATGACGTGGCTGATGACGTCAGTATTCAGGACGACGTGACGGCTAACGCTTGTTCCAGGGACTTTTCAACTGCGGACATTTGAATTACTCTGGGTCCGAGTTTTAATTCTAGGAAAACAACTGGCGAGGCAAATCCCACTGGGGGTAATTCCTAAAAGGAAATTGTTGGTTATTTCTGCTAACTGAAACTGTTTTTCAACTGAGA
This sequence comes from Hanleya hanleyi, assembly GCA_036873755.1. Taxonomy (NCBI): domain Eukaryota; kingdom Metazoa; phylum Mollusca; class Polyplacophora; order Lepidopleurida; family Hanleyidae; genus Hanleya; species Hanleya hanleyi. The sequence continues at coordinate 12,644 of JAVTVY010053576.1, forward strand.
CTTGCTCGATTTAATTTGGACAAAATTTGAAGCTGAGCGATAAACTAAAAGAACGTCCTCTGCAATTGTCCAGTGATTTGAGTTGAACGACGATGCTTCTAAGTTTGCAAACATTTTCATGATTACACTTGAACTACTGAAATCAACTAGAACATCCGTGAACTTACTGGGTTCCTTCTCATGTGAATTATCGGCATGACCAACACGATCAACCTTAAATCTCCATGACGTTGTGACGTTTTTAGATGAGTATACATCCACTTCCGCTCATCTAAAAACGTCACACAGTGGTGCAATGGCGGCGCCCAGTGCACGCCGTGGCGAGCAACAAAATATTCAATATTTCTTTTATTTCGCATTCTATCAACATAAGTTTTATATAATAAGGTTTTGAATATGATTGTTGATAAATATAGTCACACTCAAAAATAAGGTAAGTACTCCTTTAACTGAATTCTGATGGTGATGTTGACAAATTGTTTTGCAAACTTTGCCGTGAGGTGTATGGTCAAACAGAAACGCTTGATAATGGTGCAACAACAACAACAACGGAAACTCGTTTTTTCCCACATCAGCGTCTTCGTGGGAGCGTTGCTACACAAGCGGAAACTTCAGTCTACTCTCTTCTAGCGTGTGTCTAATCACGCTTTTTAGTCAAAAGTTATGTTAAAATTATTTGGTTAAATTTAATAGCAAGTTCATGAAGTTCTGAATTGAGATGTTTGTCAGATTTGTGTTGTGGTTTATTGGTTCATGGTTCCCTGATTACAAAATCGTGATCTGACATTGAAATTGGCTTCTGATCATACTGCTATTAAATGCTTTATACGGCATGACAGACTGATTCAAACAGAGATACATTGAATAAAAAGTTTATTCTCTATTTACTGTGCCGACTTCAAATACTAACTCAACATTCATGTTAATTGTTCATTCAAAAAAATGCCGTCGCAGTGCCGTGGCAAACCATTTCTGCTACGGCACTTTTGTGCCGTGGCAAAATTTTGCGAATTTCAAGGGCTGTCGACCCACTGTGAAAGAAATGATTTTATTCATTCTGGTGACCCAATAATTAGAAACAATGCACAATTATTGCCCTGGAAATATTAATGAAGGCAGCTCATGTGTGGGCAGAGCATTATTTAACTCCAGGTCCCCTAGCATGCCTAGAGGGTTACAACTATTGCCCTATAATGACGATGTGCGACCTCAGTGAGGCTTTAACAGTATTTTAGGTCTGTTCAATTTAGCATTCTCCGCATGTTTAAATGTGATTTTGATGAATTAATCTGTGATGTATTTTTCGTACAGGGTCGTCCGGGCTATCTAATGCCGTTCTTCTGTATCCAAGTATTTGACTTCTGTCTGACTTGTCTGACCGCCGTGGGCTACTTCTCCTACATGCCCAACATGAGGGAATGGGTAACCTGCCAGCTGCCTGTAAGTACACGTCATTTACAGTCTCCACAGCTGTTGGTTGGTTGTTTGAAGTTTAACGTCGCACCTAACCTTATTGGTCACACGGCGACAATGACCCAAACAAACACACCTTAGCAAAACCCTAACCCTAACAAAAACCTAACCAAAACTACACAAAAATTTGAATTTCAAATTTTGAAAATTAGGCTCTACAGACACTGGTGATCACAATGGATCGTCAGAGAGCCTAATTTGTTTGGCACTTTAATCTACCTCCTGTGCCAGACAAACATGGTGCAAACCATGCTGCCCTAAGCTGGAGGGTGCAGTCTTCACAGCTTTACACTGAGAGCAGTATGAAGATTTTACTATATATAACCTGTTTATAGGGTTTTTGTGCTACTTTAAATATCCTCAAAATGACCTTGGAATTCCGCTAATTCAAGGCGCATGGCAAGCTGGTTTTGAGCCCGTTACAACTGTTTGGGCACCATAAATTTGGGTGCCCAAACAAGAAAAAGGAGGCAGCACCACATATGGGGGCATTGAAGTATTACGTACGAAGCGAGGGGGAGAGGTCCTGAATATAAGGATTTTTTCCCCATGTACGCTGGGTAACATTTTGCGCAAGGGGTAAAAAAATTCAATTTTTCCGTACGTAATACTTGATTGGCTCCTATGGGTGCACAAACTAGAAGTCTAGATCAGGCCCTGCATTGGACAACAAATATTGGAAATTATACCAGTTTTGATAAGACATCTTTGATTTGAAACAAATATGAAAATGAAGATGTGAAACATAAGTCTATGCAGTTTAATACAACTTCCATGAAATGAACACTATTTCTCAAGCTACTTTAATGTGAGCCTTCATCAAGACTATTTCCTAAATTAAAAAGCTCAACCGGCACTATCTTCAATGTTCAAAAACATCATGTTGGCAGAAAAGAAAAAAAGGTTGACATTTTTTTTTTTAAATACAGCGGTGACTCCGACTGTGAAGCTGGAAATATATTGTATTCAGCCTTTAATAGCAGGAATAATCTCGCTCGCTCATGTTTGACCATGTGTATGTGTTTTATTTTCCCAGAGAGACTTCCCAGGTCGTGCAAACCTGTTACAGATGGACACAGAATGGCTCATGCTGGCCGTCGTGCTCTTCTTCGTCCTTGTTCTCTCTGTCAAGGTGAGTCACTGTCGCAGTGCAGGCTTTGGCTTTCCACCATGTAGTATTACACCTCAAAAAAGGGCATACGTTTCCTTCCAGCCTTTAGTGTGTAATAATGAATGCTCCCAATATATAAATGACTGGATAATGTTGAAGTCTGCATTTATTGATCATGATTAGGCGTCATAATACAATGTAAGTGTCATCGTACCAAGTGATAGATAGCCTCTCAGCTGAAATTGTCACATGAGCAGATTCGAATCGATTTTGAAGCACATTGATTTACAGAGGAGTCTGATGGATTTGTTCCTACGGAGTAAGCTCTCATTTGCAAATTGTCCAGTAATGAGGGAGTCAGTCCATCCGAATCCTTTCTCTGGCAAAATAAGGAGAACCGATGACATTAGAACCTTGATCTTTGACATGAACGTGCATTAGGGGACTGTTACCAGCAAGTTCTGAGCTGACCTACTTCTGATGAAAATTTGACCTACTTAGGTGACCTATAAACCTCGAAATTGGCAAAAACACGTCCTAATACCCCCTAAGACCATGGAAATGAGCCTAATTAGGTCAATGTCAGTCTGATCTGGGTCAAGGTCAAAGTGACCTACTTTCTGTCCCAATTTCTGACCTAATTAGGTGACCTAGAAACTTCAAAATTGGCAATATATGTCTCAATGCCTCCTGCGACCATGGAAATGTTCTTGGGTCAAGGTACATACTTAAATCATATCAAACCCTACCTCATAGGTCCTGTGACGTTAGTAACACTACTCCTGTTTTCATGAGCTTTACCATTTAATATAATCCTCATGTTTTGGATGAAGTTTTTTGGGATAGTTTTGGGTCGAGTAACTTTTCTGAACTGTATAACTAAATGCAATCCTGATAATGATTATTGTGTTACAGGCATATTTTGTCGGCGTGGTTTGGTCCTGCTACAAGTATCTTCAGCTCAACCAATCGTCCAGCACTAACGTGCGACAGTTCACTTCCGATCCCGACACTGAGGTAACATCGCCGATTAAATTTGTTCTTTGTGGCATTCTGCATAAACACAGGCTATTAAAATGCTCTTATGGCTTCAGAGCAAATCTCTCCTTGTGTTCTTGTTGTTTTGCATGGTTTTTGGCATTAAAGAAAGTTGAAGTGTTAAAAAAAAAGAGAATATCTAGCTAGTATGAAACATTAAACATATTCGATGGCGATATGCTGCGAAAGTGGAGCCAATACGCTATAACTTCCCATGATAACAGAAAGATTTATATATATATATATCTTTCTTCAACAAATGGCAATTTGCACCTCAAGACCCACCCAATTTACACATCAGACAGTTTGAGAGCAGATTTGCAGCACCGAAAGTCATCTTGCGCTGGCGACCGCTAGCCTCGCACTGCTGGACTGGCATGGGTTCCAATCTAGGTAAACCAAGATGGTAAATCAGGGGAACACCATCTAGACGTAACGCTATGAAAACTTCGTGTGAAATGTTCGCCGATATTCCGCGAGATCCCATAATAAGCCAATCACGACAATTTCTGACTTTTCTCTCTGACAATGATTGACGTTTACTTCACGGAGATTAACATCTTCGCGCGGCACAGTCTTTCGATATTTTTTACCCCCTAACAAAGCCAGACTTTTCGGCGAGAGTAAACTTTCTCATCTTCGCCGTTTACCATGCAGACCATCTGGAAATTGCCCCATATTTGGATACTGGTTCCCGATAATGTTTATATATTAGTCCACGTACTATCGTGTGTAATTACTGTGGGCGTGATTTCAACAAGCTAGTCATCTGATTGGCTAACAAATGTAGTTTCAAGTTCACATGGGATTTATATAGGGCTGAATTCAGATATAATATTCCGTGATATTCTATCTGAGTTTACTGAGATTGGCATGGGTTCAAGCCCTGTTGATGCATGTGTGAAAGTTTGCCAGCTACTTGCCGATGGGCGGTGGTTCTCTCCAGGTGGCTTTCACCACCAACCAAACTGGTTCTCGCCATGAGTGAAATAACCTTGAGAGTGATATAGAACCCGCCCCCCAGAAGAATTCACCAGTAAATGCTTTACAATTAACACTGCTCCCACTGACCCATAGCCAAAATATAAGGACATAATGGCCAAAATATATGGCAAATATAGGGATATAATGACCAAAATATAGGGCAAAATCCAGAAAACGGGGCATTTCAGTCACCAACAGGGATAATTACTTGTTAACTCTTAAATTTTCTCTCTCTGACCCATAATAGATTTGTAATGGCGTAGGTTTTCAACCCATGGACTCGTTTCAATTTTCATACTTCTCTAGCGATGTAAAATATCCCGTTTCATGTCCCATGTCATGTGGAGAAATATTTACCAATGGTCTCCCACAGACCCATTCTACATCATTTGTTCACGTTTTATATCAATATCAGCAACAGTTATTCTAAAAATAAGTAATCTTGCGAGAAAATGTGTTGTATCTGCTTTCCGTCTGTTGGAAATCACGAAAAAAAGCGAAAAATTGTCCCATTTTAGCTACGTTTTGCAGCGTTCTGTTGTTGTTCCGCTGCCATTCCCAGGTTATCGTATACCATTTTAAAGCTAATTTTCCGTAGATTCGGGATTTGGCAGAGACATAACAAGATGGCAGGTTTTGAACAAGCTAAAGTTGGAAAAATCCCATACACTTCCGTAAAGGAGAATGAAGACGGTAAACTATATTGAGAAGGTGAAAATAAAACCGCATCACTGATTGGCCAAGGTTGACAAACTTTTTCATCATGCCCGGCGTGATTGGAGCACACGGTTTGTTTGCGCGTGATCGCCATGGCCGGTGTCTGCAAAAGTCGAGGAAGAATGGCGCATCAACATTTTATAATGGAGATGAACAGGTCCCGGGAAATTATGTAAAATAAACTCAGATGGGCAGATTTGACGAGTTAGTCATCAGGATTAGATACTTCGGTAGTTTGTTCTCGCGTTACGTGAAATATTCAGAAATTTGGAAGTAGATTTGACTAGTTTTCGCACGTTTCTCTTGGAGCACACGAAACAAATTTGTTGTCAAATCGTGCATTTTCCATCGATTATTTCTGTTTCTCTCCCGATTTCATTTTACCTAAAACATATCAACAGTCCAAATAGTCAGATTTATTGAAATTTTGGCTTTCTGAAAGTGTATAGTTTTAATTAGGTTTTACTCAAAGTAAACGCCAAAAATTGCAAGAGTAATCGACCACATGGGAACTCGAGTGACTCGTCAAAATCCGTCTTCATGGGTTAGGCGAACACTCGTCAAAACACGCTTACATAGGGATCTACACAAGTCGTCAAAACCCGCTTATATGGGGGAAAGAGTTAATTACAATCTCAGGATCAGTGTTTTTATCCAAAAAACACTACTCATCACTGGGGCAAGGTAGTAAAGAAGAAACACAGTACAATTTAGTTTGGACACTTCCGACTCGGTCGCATTGTTATTTTGGAGGATTTAAATAAGCCAACTATTCGTGTATATGTATCACAATAAATACAAGGTCAGAGCTGCGTGAAAAAGCATGAATAATCCTGAAAATATAGGAATAATAGGGCAAAATTTAGGGAAAAATAGAGAAGAGCAGAAAATATAGAGAAGAATAGGGCCAGTGGGAGCCCTGAATTAATCAGAAATGTGCTCTGACAAATGGTATATTTAACAATTTCCAGGAGAACCATAAGTTTTTTCCTTCTCCTTTGAAATGTGATTGTTCAAGAATGAGTTTGAAAGGCACTTTGGGGTAGGAGTACACTTTTAGCTACCCCATTTCTTCTAATTCTTCAGACGGAAAAAACAGGCATCTGTGGAGAGAAATTCTGCAAACATTCTACAAATTTCACTAGCTATCTTTGCAGTTCTTGGGATACATAACATATCCGTGGCACAGTATTTAGCCTCTGTTGACATGAAAATGCATTTTTTTCTGCTTCTAAATCTGAAAATTCTGTTCAAAAAATTAGAAGAAATAGGGTACGTACATCTCATAAGAAATAACATATTGAATTTGTCTTTCAGATGTTGCTACCCCCGAAATACGAAGATGTCATCAAGATGTCCAATGAGCAGCCACCACCGCCTCCATATGTGGCAAACTAAGGGGTCATCTGTAATTCCTCAGAACTTAGGAATTACACATGGAGCACTCCAATTGTTTTCGTGGGGAACAGAAATTATTAGCACATCACTGTGTATCGAAATGTGTATTTAATATCAGTGGGACATTTTCATGGTTGTAATAATCATGTTGTAGAATTCATAAGAGAATTTTCATTTTCATTGTTTTTGTGTTTTTTTTTCTCATCTTTTTAACTACTAGCAAAATCTACAGTTATTTTAAACTAGATGTGCAAGCACTTGTATAATAGCTGATATGTGTTGCCATTTTGTGCCTGTGATAATAGAAAATATATATCTACATAAAAATATATGTAGGCAGAACAGGTGGGTGGGTGGCTGTGTTAAAGATTCTGTCACATAACAGTCCATTGCGGACAAATTTTTTCGGGATTATTTTTTTCGCTGATTATTATGCTGAAACTTCCTATATTTATTTTTTGGGGTTATTATCTGATGATCATGTTGTAAAACAATTTATGTTAAAACCTGAAATTGGTATATCAAATGCTGATATTTTTTTTGCATTGTTTTATTGTTATATGCATAGTCTATGCATTTTTAAAAATAATTATTTGCAAATCTGAAATGCCTTGTTACTAAACATAAATCTGTTGAAAATTTACCAATGCTTTTAGCTGATGAGATTTCTAATAATTGTATTATACTATAGACCTGATAGTTGCTTGTATTGGTGGTTGCTTGTCTCTTAAATATGGGTTCACAAGCCCCATCCTTTCAGGTTTGCTGTTGTACATAATGCTAGTCTGCAATTGTCCATCAAATGTATTTAGGATATTATACTGCTTATCTATAGAAATGGGTTTTTATATAGCAACCGGAGTGAATCAAGGGATATCTTTTAGATTTTAAAACTCTTTGATTGGTCCATTCAAAATGAAACCTGGTACTTTCATTGGCTAATGAAGAGAATTTAATTTTTTTTTTTTTAGATTCAAAGTTCTAAGAGATATAGAACTCTTGATTGGTCAAAATTCAAAATTTTAAACTGAAATCCAGCATTTTCATTAGCTTTTGGAGAGAATTTGAAGAGCATCCAGACAGACCAAGTTTCTAGGTCCATTCACCTGAGAGAGAGATTCTGAAGATGATTGTTGTAAATTATTAATATCCATTCTGGTTTCTGTGAAGTGCAGATTTTGTCTGTTTGTATTTAAAAAAAATATAATTGTGGTGTTAGCTGGTGTATATTCAGACTGTGGGTGAGTGTATAACTCGTTATTTTCCAAGTGAAATGTTCCAATATATTTATCAACAAAACAACCTTCCTCTGTTCTCATGCAAAGGCATCTATATGTTTCATGTACATGTACCAGAGTGTAAAAACAAACGATCAATTTTGCAAACTTCAACTCCTCTCTACTTGAATTACAGATTTATAAATTTTTACTGAACTTCAAAGTAATGCAGTGCATTTGCTTTGTGAATTGCTTTATGGTCGAACCTGACATTTCCATGTAATGTAGAGAAATTTGATAATAATCAGCAGTCACTCATTCTTGTTAATAACTCTGAATACGGAAAATCTGGAAGATGGGACATTCTAGTCTACATGATATTGTCTGTGAGCTGGCAAGAGTTATAAAAATAATAATTCGATGTAATTTTGCATCTTGTTGAAATCTGGCTTCGGAAAGAAAGGTGGGGTTAGTTACATTTGTTTCTGAAAGAGCTGAACTGTCCAGAGATTTTTGGATATGAAAAAATCGAGTCCTCATTTTGACAAATAATGCGGGAAAACCCTCATTGTGAAAAAAGAATGACATTGAGAAGCACCTCTCAGAGGTACTCTTATGTATTTGCCTCTATGTCCAGGCTTGTGGTCTGATGTAAAGCCATGTGTGTCCAAACAAGGTTGGACGAGGAGAGTACCATGTGATGCTACACAAAAGTAATTGTCCAGTGCAAGTTGTATGGTATTTCATTCCAAGAAGTATGTACCGTATTTGACTCTTAATATTCACTCCTTTCCTGAGGGAATTTCTTTCACTGATTGAGCAAATACTGTATATTGCTCCTGTCAACGAATAGACTGCTGTCCTATCTACACTTTTCCTCGAGCCTCCTGTAAATAAGAATAAAATTGAATATGTGTAATGGATGGTGTTCTTCTTTATTCATTGTGTTGCTTTGGTTGTGTGGCCAAATTTGATTTAGGCAAGCCAGGCCTCCTGATCACCTGCTTCGGACTCCCCAATCACGCGATGAGCTTGCCTCGCCATGATGGATGAAGCCTAATAAATTTCACCTGAAACAAAATTATTCCTCTGTTGTAATATTTATTGTTCGATGACGTTTATCTTAGTGCTGATATTACATCAAGGCGATTTAGACTTGGACATTTCCGAACTACCCACAGTGATAAGCGAGCTGACCACTGCTGGCAATTACCGCCGTTGACCCACAGACACCAAACATGTTTATGTATACGAGTCGCCACAGTAGTCCTACTGTTTTGCGCTCAGCTGTGATTTTTCCATATATTTGCAGTATTATTCACTCAGGTGACCAATATAATGAAATTAATGAATTATATTTTGGCATAAATTAACAAAGAAACACGTGAAATCAAAATGCCGGCCGAAAAGGCGGGTCTCCATAAAGGGTACTTAGATAGGCCTATAATGTGATATTAGCCGTATGCGGGCATCCGCCATGATGCAGGTCCGTATACTCCGTACCAGCCATGCACGCAGATTGGTGGAGTCTAGTTACTACTTGAACAATCCGTTTTCCAATGAATGGACTGCGTTAGAGCATGCTTCGCTGTGTTCACAGACCCACCGAGTTTATAAAGAGAATACCGTTGAACGGTCTCGTTGATCTGATCGGGGGAATCACACATGGGCGTCGCTCCAGTCAAAACAATTACGGATACATACAACTAAGTTCAAAGGGAATGAAATATATGACATATTGCCTGGCTTCTAGTTGGTTCAAATGTGGGTATATTCGTGAAAGTCCTGAACGTGATTCAGCACTCTACGACTGGTCTTATAACTATGCCATATTGTAACCCATATTCTCCCATAAATTGTCAGACAAAACATGGCTAGGGAAGATGCATGCGGGTGGCAGAGCCGGGATTTCCTTTTATGAGCTGGGAGAAAGTGTTGGACATGTATCACAGACCCCACATTCCGGTCGCCTATACTACATTGTCGGCCCTCTATCGAGCGGCCAAGCTCCAGGGGATATGACGTGCCCAGTCCGAGATTGTTTAAAAAAACAAAACACCTTCAATGAGCTGTCCGCCGCCATTTTCCACGGAACCAGGTCATCGTTGGGTATAGATGCCCAATAACCCTAACCCTAACCCTAACGACGACATAAATCAGTATATATTGACCTGCATGATGTCGAAAAAATGGGTGAAAATTTCACGGCCTGCGTTCAAGCGCGTCGGCGGGTCCATTGTATTTGCAAACCGACGAAGGTACGGAATTACTGAACGCAACCTTCTAACAGTTCCTGAAAGCTCGAGATGACTGGTCTTCTTTCACATGTACAATGAGACCAAGGCTTCTGTCAGCGAAAGGTTCAATCGGACAATGAAGGGCTGCATGTATAAAGATATCACCCATAAGAATACAAGGCTGTACGTCAATGTCCTCCCCAGTACTTGGCGATCAAACGCCGCATACCCCATCAACCACCGGTGTATGAACTGGGAGACTGCAAGGAGAGCACCCAAAACGGGAGTAATGGAATTGAAGCGAGGTGGAGCACCTGGTGAAATGGTAAGGCTGGCCGAGTTTGTTCAATTTTTGAGTCTATAAAACCAGGAACCAACGCCGTCACCGTTCATTCTAAGCTTGACCAGGAACACAGTGCTACGGACAAAGTGCTACTGCGTATCCCAAAACGCGCAAAGCACAAGTAGGCTTTCTGCTGACATTGTTAATCTGGCGTACCTCCGCTCTCTGCTCAGCCAAACTGGGAGACCGCAACCACTCATGAGTGCAAGTCCGAGGAGTCTACAGACCCCCTCCACGCTAGCAACAGTCAAACCGCAGCGACTACCACAGCACCACTAAAGGTCAAGGGTACAGACGTGGTCGACACACCGAGTATTGAAGTGACTACTACGTCTGAATACCAGTCGTATACGACCACCCATGGCGAACACCCCCCTAACGCATCGACAACGGTGCCAAGATACCGCACACACCCGTGCTCTGCCAACGCCGACACCGCTCACTCATAACAAAGCCTTTAGAGCGGGTAATACGCCAGAGCATACATCTCCAGCCATGGACCTTCGGTGGGAATATCTCTTCACCTGCCTCATTGCGGGGCTGGCGGGCTCGGCGGGCTCAGACAAGACGCATTTTATCCATAAATTTGTTTAACACGCCGACAGCATGATGCGGCGTAAGCCAATGCTCCACATCACAACCTGGCCAACTTGGAACCGGACACATCGGTTGTCATAAATGAAGTCATGGCGGATTCCGACGCTCGGGTAACGCAGCTCTTTACCAAAGGAAGCCATCACTGCATCTCTGCATCATCTACCGTGTGTAGAATCAGTTCAGCGAAAACAAAGAGCATCGGAACATCAGTTTAAATGCTCACTACCTGATGGGGTTTAAAAACCGGAGAAACACCACTCAACTGCTGCATCTGGTGAAACATATGTATGCCGAGACCGCACCTATTTTGCATTGGAAGCCTTTAAAGATGCAACAAACCAAACTTGGGTATCTGCTCTTCGACTTGAAGCAAAGCAACCCGACCACCTCCAACTGCGGACCGGCATCTTTCCTGAGAAGACCTATCACGTGTACGTACTAAAAGGCAAAACAACTTTTATTGTGTAAAAACCATCCACAGTGGTTTCACCAGCTGGTCGTGTGTGTGATGAAGAGGATAATAAAAGATATATATATATATATATATATATAACACCATCCTTGTTGATTTGGTCTCTTTAGTGATAGAGAATTCAGTAAGTAGCCCAATAAGGATAGAAAAACGACAGGGTGCATGTGCCTCCGTTAGTTGTGCGTGGTGTCTGCGTTCCGAGTACTGAAGGTGAAGCCATGCCCGACTTGGTTCGGACCAGTGCTGGTGAAGCGGACCCGATCTTGTACGCTGTCTATTTGCGGTCGTATACAACCTGTTATTATAATAAGGCAAACGTACCCTGACTGACCCCTCGGCCCGCTCAGAAGATCAAGTTGGCCAAGCATAACTAGTTGGTGCGAATAAAAAGTGTCCCGAATGAAGAAGAAAATGTGTTACAGAATGGCGGCTTTCTCGGCGCCATTTTAGTGCCTTTTGCTGCCTCCGTGCTAGGCCTTGGCGGACTCTTCGATCGATGATGGAGCATACAAAAATGGAACCTGATCGATCCATGCCGGTGTCAAACCCTGCAATCTCCGTACCTGATCTCACCTACTCTAAAGATGTTGAACACGCTCGATGAAGAGACGAGTCAGATTTTGCAATGACGGGATTTAGGCGACAGTGAGATAGTACAACAGTACAATCAGGCGCCTCAATGGTACACATTCATGTGGCAATGCAAGAGCTCCTCAACTAGACCAACCCCAGCATCAGAGCATCAGTAGTACAGCCAGCACAACTCGTACAGCCAGTACAACTTGTCCCACAGCCGCCATTGCCAGACGTACCACCCTCAGTCCCATAGTGGGTGGCAGACGAAGTCATGAAAAGTCTTTCGTTACGTTCCACACTAGTGGTGGCTTATTGCTGGAGCAGCTGAAAGACAATCCGAACATATCCTGAACGAGAAAGATGAACTTTGATCCAGAACCGAATGATGCCCAGCACCCATATGGTGGATTAGGTGAATGATATGATGCATCATTGATCAACGCAGGTCACAGGTGGACCACCAAAGGGTGGTAGACGTTTGTCCAAGAGTTGACAGACATGCACGTGCCACCAAAAAATTGTCGGATATCTCCAGCATTGTCAATGGACGCAGTAGCAGCGCGGACCCCTGTGACACTGCTCCGAACACCATGCCGATCGAGATCCGTGTCACGTGCCCGTCGATCCCCTACTCCCGAAACTTGGAACATCTATTAATACGAGGGTATGAGGGGCCCTAGGCCCTAGGGATCGGTGTCTCTTCATGGGGAGGGATGGGTTATGGTCGGCTGGGTTGACCAGTTTTTCAACTGGTCAGCTAAGTCGTCCAGCTAGGAACCGTCCAAAACAGTAGGTGTTGTCTGAATGTATTACATTTGATGCGAGGCGTTAAGAAATTATCGGATGAAAGCAGCACATTTGATGGGAGGTTTTTTTTTTAGATAGTTGCCGTAAACATCCAATGAAGAAGACATTGTCTGCATACAGTGCAGTGAAAATTGCGGTAGGTATTGTCTGGGTGCGATACACCTTGTAAGATGTCGATTCTTGACCACCATATAAATGCATAAATTTCGACTTTTCATTTACCAATTTTATATAAATCTGCGTGCATGCAACCTTGATATTGTGATGTGATTTGACAAAACTATTTCCGAAATACTATTCCATGATCCTTTAGGTCGGTTATTGTAAACACAACTATTTGTGAGAAACAGTTATGTAATTTCAAATTTACAGGATAACATAGAAACTGCTTGTGTAAGGGTAATGAATTAACCTTGGTTTTGACGACTGAATTTATGTAATGCGACAGATTCGTGATCTGCTTGTCATAATTGCACCGAATTTATAAGGACATTTATGTTGGGTTAAATTGACATTGTAACGTATAGCATTGTATATAATGGAATAAACGGCACATACAGACGGGCTAAAACCATCAGATCTCACAGAGGCTACCAGTCTCCGATAATAGATATTACTATCTCCCGGTCTGAAAATGACTGTTTACAGAATGGTCTGATGTTGATGAAGTTGTGCTAGTCTGCCTGCCAAATGTTGCCGATCATTCCTAAGTTAGGTGGAATGAATTTACAATAAATCGGCTTAATATTCAACGGACATGAACTTCGTTTTGTTGTATCCTGTCTCATTTAATGAGGCTATCAAGTCTTCGAGAAATCTCAGAAGCCGGACCTTGGAATCTATTATTGTTCAGGTTTTATGAAGACCATCCCCTGAGTCTGAGACGACTTCGCGTTACAGCATCTTAAGATCACGCGCACAAGCCCTGTCGTCTTGAAGATCGCAAATTTCATAACCTGACGTGAATCCCACGGAAGGTATTGTCTGATTGTGGTGCACTTGACAGGAACCTTACAGAAGGTGTCGGTCGAGTGCGGTGCACTTGTCATGAAGCCTACAAAATTTATAAGCCGAGTGCTGTGCACCTGATAGTCTATGGGCTTACGTAATATTTTCCAGATTTGTCATTTTTTTGGGTAGATTCTTGGCACTCATGTCTAAACACATCTAGAAAGTTCGCTGAGTAAGAAAAGAATGGGTGCCAGTTTTTGCATTAACATTTGGGACCTCCATTTTGAATTTCAAAATGGCCATCATCGAAAATCATTTTTTAAACATAATTGCCAATTATTCATTCAAATGTCATCCAATATTTGTTTCATTTTATCTAAACTCTTATAAAGGGGCCAACCATTCATTTGAAACAAAATAAGAACACTATAAATACTCTAAATTAGCAAAAATCCAAGATGGTCACCAGATTTCAGGATTTGTTTACGTAGCCCCATATAGACCCATACTAGGGGTATAGGACCAATGTTTGTCCCACTGGGAAACGTACTTCTAGACATTTGCGGTATGGTTGTTTTGATTTGTTTTGTCTCGTCAAGACAAACATGATAGGAAGTGTCCCGGCACGAAACGGTGAAATTTTTGAAAAAGTTTGAGGTCTGTCTATAGCCCCATATAGACCCATATACTGGGGTATAAGCCCAATGTATGTATAAATCCATACTGGGTGGACGTGTTGGAGTCTAGGTGAGTCCCTGGTGGTCCAATGGTGTCGTATGAGGTCTTATTTCGAAGCTCTCATGCAGGAGCACTTGACTACACTAATAATTCGTACGTTGTCAATAATCGGCGCATGCGCAGCCTGGCCGTAGTATAGAAAGCAGGCATTTTTGGGGGTGTGTGTGGGTGTGTTTGGGTTAGAGATGGTTCGAATGGGTCGTGTGAGGTATCCATGTGAAGCCTATGTAATGGAGCATCAGGTGGCGTGGATGTGGGGTAGAAATATGGTCATTCTGCGCATGCGCAGTCTGGCCGTAGTATAGAAAGCAGGCATTTTGGGGGGGTATGTGGGTGTGTGTTTGGGGTAGAGATGACCGCTATGGGTCCGAATGGGTCGTGGAAGGTGTCAAAGTGAAGCTTGTGTGGGTTAGAGTCAGAATGGTGTGTTTTCAAATGCAAGTCGCGCCAATCTGCGCATGCGCAGTTGGTTGTAGTAAGTAAAGTGGCCATTTTGGGGCAGTGAAGGAAGGTATTTGGTGTAGAGAGGGCCCATCCTTGGTCCGAATGCGTCGTGTGAGGTGTCATTTTGTAGCTCTTGGGGTGTAGACCCCAATTTGAGGGATGGTGACGTCATCAGTACGAGTAGTAGCCAAAGTGGACATTTTGGGGCAGTGAAAGGAAGGTATTTGGTGTAGAGAGGGACCATCCTTGGTCCGAATGCGTCGTATGAGGTGTCATATTGTAGCAACGCCCACCAACGCCAAGCTTAATGCTTCAACGCCCTGGTGAAATAGCTCAGAAATTCTGATTTTCTAGATATTCTATGTAATTGTCACTAATTCTTCGAAATGCAGTGACGCCCGTCAACGCTTGTAGTTATGCCTTAACGCTCTAACATAACGCCTTGACGCCATGATATAGACTGGAGAGAGAACAACAGCAACAAAAACAAGGATGACACATGAGAGAACAACAACAACAAGAAGTTTTTTCATATAGTTTATTTTCCCCAATGTTACATCATACCCACGCTGGGGGAGCCGCGTTGGGTATGTTTACAACTCAAAAAGACTCTTGCCCAATCAGAGGCCACCATTTGCATCTATCATATTCGTTCCTGTCCGTTAGATGTAGTCTTGTCCAATCAGAAGTCGCCATTTCAGAAAGTTCCATCTTCGGCCATGTTCGCTCTGAACCGTTTATTCTAATCATCGTCGGACAGGCCTGGATATTCTTCGGGCAGCATGTCCTGAAACAGTTGTTTGCGCATTCTGATCGCATTTTACAGGGCCACGGTGGGTGGTAGCCCCATAGCCTCTTCCAAGTGACGCTTGGCCTTCATGATGGACCTGTGCGTGGGGTCGCCTTTCATTTCAAGCGGTAGTAAGGTATACTGTTCATAGATCGCCATGGCTGTTTTCCTGATGCGGGGGCGCATTTGGGTGTACGTCTGTTGTAAATTATCCTCTCCGCCGTCCTCGATCGCTGCGGCGTAAGTATTGATAGCTGCTGTCACAATACGATCCCAGAAGGTAGGTTCTGCCTCACTTTCCACGGACGTATGCTGACTATCTGAGGTCAAGCTCTCCGTATCACTGGATAGACTCTCAGCAATCTCTGTTTCGGTATCAGTCGATACACTCTCAGCAGTCTCTGTATCAGCATCCCCCTCAACGGACTCCTCGGAGTCTTCAATCCCATGTATATTGTTCTGGTGTCGCATCATATTGTAATGTCTGGTGAACGTGCGTTCGCACTCAGAGCAAGTATAAGTCATGTTGACGGTTGAACGTCGACTGTGCGTGTTTTTGGAAATACGCTCGCTTTTATAGACAGTAACGCCCGTCAACGCTTAGCTTAACGCTTCAACGCCCTGGTGAATTAGCTCAGAAGCTCTGATTTCCATGGAATTGACACCAATTCATCGAAATGTAGCGACGCCCATCAAAGCCCGTCGTTACGCCTTAACGCCCGTCTCAACGCCCGTCAACGCCCAGCTTAACGCTTCAACGCCCTGGTGAACTAGCTCAGAAGCTCTGATTTTCATGGAATTTATTTGGTTCACATTGGATATGCATCATTACATACTGTGAGCAGAAAATATTTGTCATATACCAGTAGTCCGTGAGCTACTGGGGCTCACCTTGCACCCCCCCCCCCACTACAGACCGAAACTATGTTGTTTGCTACCTAAGTCTTAAACCTGCTTTAATTAATGCCATTAATCCCTTATTAATTGCACAATCAAACGTAGAAAACGGAAGTTTAAAAGAAAAAGTTAACTCCCCTAGGAGAGAGTTGTCCGCCCCTAGGAGAGCTCTCCACTCAATTCCAGCGTGGTCACTATATAGGCGACTGGAGCCATATTCTCATCCTCTTTCTCTTGTTTGCTCGAGCAGTGCACATCTAGGGAAGTATTCAGAGGCAATTTTACAACATTGGTTGTTGTTGTCTCGCTGGTGTAATATCCTTTATCAAGTCTTGTTTTTGTTATTCATTCGGAACTGACTTACTGTATTATTATGTCTGAAGTTCCGACTGGTATTCCTTGTCGTACGTGCGGGGAAAATTTATCCCCTTTAGACGCTCATACGGCTTGTTTGTCTTGTAAACATTTATGTTACCTGGCGTCCACGTGCGCGGAATGGGTATTATGGAATCCGGCGGCCTGGAAGAATTATGCCCAGGCCCGTCGGGTTTTTCTGTTACATGCTTGTGATGTCCCGTCTTTGTCAGAGATCGACAGACGGGTCTTAGAAATTTTCTTTGGTCAATGATATGAAGTGTATTGAAGTTCTTGTCCGAGCTGGTCAAGACCCAGAGTCTCCCGTGTCAGTTTCTATACCTCCAAGCGGGACCGTCCTACACGATGATAATTCCAGGTTGCTAGACAGTTTGACCCGGTTAGGAGTTTCATTGTCTAGGGTCGATCCAAATCCAGTTCCCTTGTTACGCTTAACAAAGGCCAGGTCGGTCAAGCCTGCCCAGTCTATTGTTCCCATCGAACAAAAGGAACCTTCACCCCAGGTTATTTCTCCTTTACCTATCGGTTCACCACATGTATCTTCTTGAAGGAAGAAAACAAATAAACGGTTAAATCTACATAGTTTATTTAATTCCGTTCCCGATCTATTTGTTGGGGCGAATGTTGGACTTCTTTGAGTCGGACGTATTTGGTATTTTCCGACGTACGTCGCTAAATATTGGTTTTTGGCGGAGATTTTAAATTCTCTTGAAATGATCGTCTGACGATGTTATTCTAGAAGTCATTATGAAATTCTCTTGTGTAACTAATGACACAGTTCCCCGGGAAATATGTCGCAAACTTTGTGTTGCGACCCGGTGTGTTTATTGTGGGCTTTTATTGGCTCCCAACATTCCGCGGTCGGTATGTGAGCCTATTGTGTTGTACTCTGAACGAACAGGTTTTTGTTTCGTCATGATTTTATCCATTAAATTGTTGTATAAATCCTTACCAAGAGTGTGAGTACGACCCTGGTTTGACGCGGGAGGTTCATTTTCCCCTGCCGGGGAAATACGATTCTTTTAAGCCGTCCGTCATTGTTCCTTGTGGTTATTGTTGTTTCGGACTTTGGTAGTTCGTTACTTTCATGCATTCAATTCTTTGGTCCTGCCAAGAAGGTAATCTCTTGTTATATCAACTATTATTGTGTAATTTTGATATCCTGTCTTCAAGAGAGAACTTATGGGGTTTTATTCTACCTCTCATGTTTATGTGTTTGTTGTTTTTGTGTACGTAACCACAACTCAACTCTTTATAAACGATGCTATAATAATAACGTAATGGATATTACGGGACTTCAATGCTACGACTGTTTGTTGTATTTTATTGAGCATCTTTGCTGATCTCTTTGTGATTAGGGTGCGATCTACAAAGGGATCTCGTGTTGGTTATCGTGAGTATATAATCCGATTACCCACTGTTTATTATGAAACTGTATTATGCCTTGGTATACAAATTTGTTTTATACATGTGATTTGTTTGTTTCTCACCAAACTGGTTCCATCTGTATACTGTATTTTGCGTATAATTCAGATGGAGTTATGCACTAATTTTAATTTCTTCACTATGAGAAAATTTTAAAATTACTAGCGTGGTGGGATTGTTTGTTGACCGGCCAAGGATACAAGCCTATTGACACGTAAGTCGTGAAGTCTTCTATGCTTTCTTTCTACCAAGTATCTGGGACGAGTATATTCGTCCCAGCATGTGTATTACCGGTACAGTTTACTAGAGCATCAAACTGCTTTTTAGTATTGTTCTTGCTGTTGTTCCTCTTCTCGACAATTTGTTCGTGTTAGGTCATTTCAATTTGTAAATTTTGAATAACCTCACTTTCCTGCCGGCGAGAGACTTTAAATGTTTTTCCTCTCTTTGTTCTCAGCGCCGTCTTCTGCACTCATGGAAGACGATTGTGGACTGAGAGTGGTGTGACTTGGCGATCACTAGGCCCGGACCAGTTCGGCTTCACCCGGTCTTAGGAACAGCCAAGATAAATAAGCCTTACCAAGTAGACTGTATATCCCAGGTGGTTGAGGTTCTCTCTTGGTATAGACGGCTTCCCGAGTAGTACCAATACTCTACGTTGAGGTACTCTCTCGGGGGGAAACTATAAATTTCCACACCACAAGCACAGCTACATGGCTGTGAACAATCTAAGATAAGTACATCAGTATCTTATTCACATGTTTAACCTTTTTATGTGGATGACCAAGGTTTCATTTGTTGATTATAGATTGTTTCAAAAAAGTTGATTTCCTGGAAAAACTTCCTTGATCTGGATGTCGGTTGTGTCACTATTTGGTTATTAATAGTAACATTGTTGTAAATGTTTAATATCCTCTCCATATGAAACTCCGGACGGAATTTCCTATACAGGAGACAGATTACATCGGGAGAGGTCATAATGTAACCATGTGCGCTGACACGTTACTCATGTTCACTGACACAAAGATCCATTAATCTCATTTATCTCATTGAGTTACATTTGGTGATTAACGCTACAGACATTTAATATGTTCATCTCTTTTAAGAGAAGGAAATTTATTACAGTCGACTACGGGGTTACTGTTTGCAACGCCGTTTCTGTTACGTCGTGTACTTTTATAAGTTTGTATTCTGCTCCGTTATGAGCATGTATATTCATTAAGTATTGTGAACGGGAAATCTCTACGTTGTTTATCATACACAACATTTTTCACACTTTTTTCACTTTACGCTTTACACCGTTATGTGTCTCTCCTACACCTGTGCGTCGTCCTATTTCATCGGTTAGACGTTTCCAGTACGCCATAACACCGTTGTTACGTCATTTCTTCATCTGCTAGATACATATTTTATGTCCATTCATCGGCACTTCCTTTGATTCTCCATCGTCGGTCGTCGGCGGAGGGGAAGTCCGTTCGTTTGGCGTCAATCTTCCACTGGTATCAATTCCCCTCGGGTTTTTCACATTGTGATTTACTTAGCTTCGTCGTTACTCTACGAAGAGAATTCTGTTCAGACCTTGTTGTTTCCAGTCTGGAGTTCAGAATATCAAAATTTGTATTCAAATCAACAGTATTTGGTCTAATTCTGTTATATGGTATAGGTCTTTGGATTATGGACGTGGATTTCCTCTGAGGACGACGGCGGGATTGTGAGTGGCTGACTAGTCATCTTTAATTGAATTCAGCAGTGTTGTATTAACACAGATTCATGTTGATTTTACACACAAACGTTATGTTGAGATCCATTTTCCATAGGATTGTGCTTAAGCGACACAACGTTTTTTGTGGGTACTTGGGAGACAGTTTTTTTCCGACTTTCTCCTTTAAGTACCTTATTTCGGTATAGACCGTTACACCAATGATTAGACTTTGACATTGTGGTTCTGTCATTCATCCTTAGGGTTGTTGGTTATATGTGGGACCTTACTCACGGAGTTCGTTGTTCGGGTTCGGTCTCTACAGCGGATTATTTGTCCTGATGCCGAGGTCGTGATGCCATTCCCGACTCTATTTCCGCGTAATTGTCTTCCTCCTTCAACTTCACCGGGATAGGAAGTCTCAGTTGAGCCCAGGGGAGGCTATCGTCTGCTCTGGCTTGGGGTTACGTTTTACTTACCAACATTAGCCTTATTGATAATGTCTCTGAGCTTATTCGCGCCGTAGCATTACAGTCGCGTTGTACTCGCCAACTGTTACCGGTATGGGATATCGGGTGGCGGCGTTTCTTTAGCGTCCAGAGTGTCTGAACTTCATGTTCTTGAAAGATCTTCTATTTCCTGGAGGACGATCTTCGGTTATGTCCTGTTCAAACCATCCGCCACTATCTTACTCGTTCCGGTTCCGTTCACGGTTCTCGACTACGGTTATCATGTCCCTTCCCCTGTCAGCAAGGCTTCATATTTAAATAAGCCGTGTAGTTGTTTAAGACCATAAATTAGTCTTTCCAATGGGCAGAAGGTAGATATTCCATTGACGCCCCCACTTTTGTTTTTTGCTTCTTCTATGTGGCCATTACTACACATGGCCTTTATGGAAGAACTTATCCCTCCATGACATTGTCCAGTCTTGTGTCTGGACAGTAAACTCCACGTTCACAAATTTTATATCTGTATGATATGTCAGTGCAGTCAGATAGTGTGGCCACGCTTGGGCCACTAAAGGCTGCCCAGCACGTGGTTAGTTTCTTTCAAGAAAAGAGGAGGGGGCGAAATTTGTCACCATTGCAGCAAGGCGGCCATCTTGCTTTTCATCATGATCGTCTTGAAGGAAGGAATAAGTCTGATAGGCGACCATGGACTCTCTAATCATCAATCTAAAATGTCTGACGCTTTGAGAGTTTTAGCTTTTCCTTAAACTACGGTTTTACTTGTGTCTTTCAGCTTGAACTGACTACCTTCTGGATGATCTCAGCTGTGTTTCCTACGCTCAACTCACAAGACAAGTTGGTCGTAAGTCGTTGGTGGACTGAGTATGACGTGGCTTGGCGCCCTCTAAGACCAAGAAGACTTAACAACCCGAGTGGGAGAGGATTCTGATTTCTTGGTAGAGTTTGACATATCGCTCCACGAGCACAGCTACATGGATGGAGGCACTCAAGAATAAGTATATTTGTATCATATTCATGATTGGCCCTTTTCGATTCTTAACCAGGGTTTTTCTTGTTGCTTGTCTCAAGTTATTCCCTTATCTGTGTCATCCCAGCTACTTGGGTAGACACTCACAAGATAGGTTAGATTAGTATCTTCCATTACTACTCCATGGTTACCCTCTGCGTTACCGGCCAGGTTTCTTTTGTTGTGATTTATGAAAGAGCCTGCCCCTCCTTGACATTGTCCAGTCTTGGGGTCTGGACGGCGAACTCCACGTTCTCCATTTTCTGTCTGAGAGATGTCAGTCCAGTCAGATAGGATGACCACGCTTGGGCCGTTCATGGCTGCCCAGCACGTGGTCAACTAAATTCCAAAAAAGGGGGGGGGGGCGGCAGTATGAATCATCACAGCAAATCTGCATTAATTGCTGTATCATCTCATCACATTCATATTATTGGTCCACAATTGATTGATCTCATATTGAAGGTAGAAATAAGTCAGATGGACGACCTTGGATCCTCTAAAGAGATGTCAGACACTGTATCATCACCCTAAGATGTATGTATCCATGGTGAGTGTGATCTTTACCTTAACTGCGGTTTTTGATTGTGTCCTTCAGGTTGAATCTGACGTCCTTCTCAATGATCTCAGCGCCGTCTTCTGCACTCAACTCCCTAAATGCTGGTTGGATGGAAGACGATTGTGGACTGAGAGTGGTGTGACTTGGCGATCACTAGGCCCGGAACAGATTCTGCCTCGACCGGTCTTAGGAACAGCCAAGATAAATAAGCCTTACCAAGTAGACTGTATATCCCAGTGGTTGAGGTTCTCTCTTGGTATAGACGGCTTCCCGAGTAGTACCAAAACACTTCGTTGCGGTACTCTCTCGGGGGGAAACTAATAATTTCCACACCACAAACACAGCTACATGGCTGTGAACAATCAAAGATAAGTACATCAGTATCTTATTCACATGTTTAACCTTTTTATGTTGATAACCAAGGTTTCATTTGTTGATTATGGATTGTTCAGGCTATGCCCATGTTTTTCTGTGTCATTCCAGCGGTCACTTAGCCTACTTTGATACTACAAGACTCGAGGTTCCCACCTCCGTATGTTGGTACTATGGCATTAATTAAAGCAGGTTTAAGACTTAGGTAGCAAACATCAAACATTTATAAACAATGTTTCTGTTTGTAACTAAGTCAAACCTGCTTTAATTTAATGTGCCCACCCTTCCGTCCCCTCGTACCGCGGCCTTGTTTCACTACTGGTCTCGGTTTGACAAAGAGGATGAGAATATGGCTCCAGTCGCCTATATAGTGACCACGCTGGAATTGAGTGGAGAGCTCTCCTAGGGGCGGACAACTCTCTCCTAGGGGAGTTAACTTTTTCTTTTAAACTTCCGTTTTCTACGTTTGATTGTGCAATTAATAAGGGATTAATGGCATTAATTAAAGCAGGTTTGACTTAGTTACAAACAGAAACATTGTTTATAAATGTTTGATTTTTATGTGCTTTAGGACATGTCAAATAAGAAACAATTTGTTAACAGTCGATAAACTGGGACTCACTACCCTTTTAATCACTTTGAAATTACTCCTGTGTTAATAAGTACAATTTTTGTGACAATAGGGGGTAGGGTTACAAGAATAGTCTTATCTTCCATAATTATTATCCAATCTTTATAATGTTGGCCACATATTATTCAGCATTGATTGCTGCATCGAATATTTACAAGATAATATCACTATTTGTTGGGTATGACGTCACACAGGGACCATACATACAAAAGTAGCAGTAGTAGCGAAAGCGGGCGTTTTGGGGTGCGTGAGGGTGTGCTTGAGCGATTGAGGGACCATTCTTGGTTCGAATGCGTCGGGTGAGGTGTCAAAGTGAAGCCCTCGTTATGTAGACCACGGCTTGAGGGATCTCCACATGATCTGTGATGTCATTGGTGACGTCATCAGTAGGAGTAGTAGACAAAGTAGGCATTTTGAGGATGCGGAGGAAGGTTTTTGGGGTAGGGATGGACCATCCGTGGTCTAAATGGACCGTGTGGGGTGTCCCTCTGCATCTACATGCAGAGAGTTACAAGATGACACCCCACACGGTCCATTTAGACCACAGATGGTCTATCTCTACCCCAAAAACCTTCCTCCGCATCCTCAAAATGCCTACTTTGTCTACTACTCCTACTGATGTCACCAATGACATCACAGATCATGTGGAGATCCCTCAAGCCGTGGTCTACATACCGAGGGCTTCACTTTGACACCTCACCCGACGCATTCGAACCAAGAATGGTCCCTCAATCGCTCAAGCACACCCTCACGCACCCCAAAACGCCAGCTTTCGCTACTACTCCTACTTTTGTATGTATGGTCCCTGTGTGACGTCATACCCAACAAATAGTGATATTATCTTGTAAATATTCGATGCAGCAATCAATGCTGAATAATATGCGGCCAACATTATAAAGATTGGATAATAATTATGGAAGATAAGACTATTCTTGTAACCCTACCCCCTATTGTCACAAAAATTGTACTTATTAACACAGGAGTAATTTCGAAGTGTTAATAGGTGTTTATCTGATATCTGACATGTCCTAAAGCACATAAAAAACAATCTGTAGTGGCTGCAAGGTGAGCCCTAGTAGCTCACGGACTACAGTAAGAAGTTGCACATTCATACCAATATTTCTTGATAATAACGTCGAAAACAGGTTAATATCCATGCAAACGAGTTCAGATGAACAGTTGTCTCAACTGTAATGCATTTCAAACCCAAACTATTTGCGCACATTTCGATTACATGTTTAAAATAATGTTGAATAACAAAAAATCATACAGATCGGCTAAAAAAAGGCGGCCATTTTGAAATTCAAAATGGAGGCCCTAAATGTTAATGCAAAAACTGGCACCCATTTTTTTCTTAATCAGTGATGTTTCTAGGTGTGCTTAAACATTGGTGCCAAGAATCTACCCAAAATTTTGCTTTTTTTACATAAGCCCACAGACTAGAGGTGCAATTTGGAGTGCCAAAAGTATATTGTCTTGTCTTGTCCTCTCAATATTATGTAGGCCCTGGGTCTCCTGGTGTTTCAATAACCGAATCTCGAAGTGGTGGATTTGTGCAAAATCGTCTATTTTGAAGTGAAAACAGCACACTTTTCTCTCCGTAAACAAATAAAGCCAGTCGAGAAACAAGATAAACTTAACCCCAAAATATTGACCCGTGTCAGTAGTTTGTTGTTGCCCAAACACGGTTTTGGTTCTGGACTGGCTTCACATGTTTACGGAGGGAAAAGTGTGCTGTTTTCACCTCAAAATAGACGATTTTGCACAAATCCACTACTTCAAGATGCTTTTATTTAAAAACCATAAGACACATGTAGGGCCTGCAAAATACTGAGAGCATAGACAAGAGAATATAGATTACACCAACTGAAAAATTTCTTACGGACGTGATATTTTATTTTGGCACTCCAAATCGTTTTTCATGGGAGCCAAAATCTCATTAAACTTCGCCAGGTCCTTTGAGAAACTGAGTGGAGGTTCTTGGTGGTATAGTCCTGTTTTACACGTTACTGCGATAATGTTTTCTGACATTTCATCGTCACATTTCACACAGGATCTAGCAAATGCTACTAGGTGTGATATGTAAACGCTATATGCAGGTTCCACTGGAGTATTACTGTCCAGAAGGGGATGTCGAAATTATAATCCTCTCTCTTGGCGTAAAGTCGACCAGAGAGAAGACTCGCTTCATATTTATAAAGATATAGGTCTAGATATGATGTGCCGTTGGGGCTATCTATAGTTCCCTTCAAATCCAGTGTAGGTGGATTTCTATCCTCCTCGCGTCACATATATAGCGAGAAGATCGTCTATATAGCGTTTGTTGAATCAGAAATTTGAATCAATTATTCAAAGCGCCTGCATTTTGTCGTATTCACGAGAGAACAGATAAAGGTCCGTCAAGAGATGGGGGGGGAGGGGGGGAACGGGAAGAGGGATTTGGCTTAATGTCACACTCAAGTTTGTTTCACTCATCTGGTGACAGTCAGTTTGGTTGGTGAAGGCAGCCGGAGTACCCAGAGAGAACCACCGCCCGTCAGCAAGAACTTCCCCACATGGACCAGCTGGGCTCGAACCCGTGCTGGTCATTCAAAATGAGCGCAGTAGCCAGTGGAACACCTGTATGCTGTATATTGCGTTGCCAAATTTCACATAGATATTATTAATGAGAACTTCAAGCAGCTCTAAAAAAGGAAACATTGCATGAATGATATCCCTTGTTTGTAGTATAGCTAAAGAATGCTTTATGACATCTGACATTATATAATATCGGCGATCAGTTTTCTTGAACACAGATACTGTTAATGAACTAAGACGGTCAATTTGGGTAACGAACCCAATGATTTTGGGTCAAATTCTATTTTGACCCAAATATTTAATATTTTTGATACGTCACGTCTATACTCAATCCCTCTGAGACTGACAGCCTGTCACAATCATTTTCGTGTCCCTTCACCCTATCTAGCCTGGGCGATTTGTGGCCTATCCCCATAAATATTTTTCTTGTCCCATGAGCTAGGCCGCTGAAACTTACCACAATATACCCTTGGGTCAAGCTCTATCACCATATAGCTTAAATATTGCTGAACGCAACGTTAAACCTTAATTCTCTCTCTCTCTGGGTCAAGCTGTACCAGAAAATGTAAACAAATCCAGGTTGGCCGCCATGATGACGTCATTTTCACAAAAGGCATTTCTTGGACGATTTGTCGTCAGATTTTTCGAATATTTTATTTGTATTTTCTTCGCAAAGAAACTGCATGATAAATTAGTAAATAATAATCTGATGTGAAATAAAATAGCTTTTGCTCACTTTTCCCCGCAGGAAAACTAAAATTTTGAAGAAAAATTACGAAAACATCACTTTCCCGGTACCCCACGTCGTCACCATTTTGAATTTACCCATTATTCTCTGCTCGGGGGCTCACGGAGTGTTCGCTCTCAAGTTTTTGTCGTTCCGAAGATCGACTAGTAAGTTTTTCCTCCCCCTCCCCCATCCTCGTGCCTTTATAACTATCTGTTTTACGTACCTACAGTGCCATATCTCCTGAATCACCCGCCTATAGCCCTTAACGGAAAGTGTCTGATATGCCGCTGTCGAAGGTTAGATGTATGAAAAGCTGCTTCCGGGAAGTAGTCGCATCTGTTTCACTTCTAACAAAGGCACCTGGAATTATTTTGATTAATATATTGATAAACTATTCCAGAATATTTCTTTTTTACATAAATCAATATATCTTGTATATGTCTACATCAGAAGGATAATTTTCTAGAAAAATAGAGTATTTAATTACTAAAACTAATTGTGATGGCCTTTAGTACTTATCGGAAGTTCTCTATACCAACACGCCCCAACTGAATCAAGAGAGATTAAAGAATGGTGGAAGCTAATCAAATCGTATACCAAAGAACAAAACAACAATGTTCAATTTCCAAGTATAATATACAATGACCAAGTCTTCAGTGATCCATGTGAAATAGCCAATGCTTTCAATAATTTCTTTGTGGAGAATTCTACTATCGACGATAGCAATACTGTACTACCGGACCTGCCTTTAAACGTCAGTACTGTCGATTTCCTTGTCATAACCAAAGATGATGTTCAGCATACGCTTCTGAATCTAAACATCGGAAAAGCGCCGGGACCTGACGCAATTAATAGTAGTATTTTAAAATGCATTGCCAGGGAAATTGCCGAACCTCTTTGTTCTCTCTTTAACAAATGCCTAGATCATGCAAAAATGCCAGACCTGTGGAAAACGGCATATGTCACCCCCATTCACAAAAAAGGAGTTAAAAACTTGCTATCAAACTACCGACCTATCTCATTAACTAGTTCTATTAGCAAAATCTTTGAAAAATGCATATTCAAATATATATTCAATTTCTTAATCGACAACAATCTGCTAACGAATCTTCAATCAGGTTTTTTACCTGGTGACAGTACTGTTTATCAGCTAGTCGATATTTATAACTTTATTTGCAAGGCAATGGATGAAGGCAAGGAAGTCAAAGCTGTATTCTGTGATATAACAAAAGCTTTTGATAGAGTTTGGCACAAGGGCTTAATTCATAAACTCCATGCGATTGGCATTCGTGGAAGACTTCTGGCCTGGCTCTGTGATTATCTGCATAGCAGAAAACAACTAGTAGTAATAAATGGAAAACTCTCGGACACTAAAACTGTTACAGCTGGAGTCCCGCAAGGGTCTGTACTAGGACCACTTTTGTTCTTAATATATATTAACGATATAGTTTCGGATATAAACTGTAACATTCGGTTATTTGCTGATGACACCTCCCTATATATTGCCGTGGAAGACCAGCAAACTGCAAGTGTTCTTTTAAATGCTGATCTCCAGAGAGTCTCAGACTGGGCAAATACGTGGCTTGTTCAATTCAGCGCAGAAAAAACAAAATCTCTGATATTCTCTCATATAGCTAATCCGGATAGCGGACCACCACTCTTCCTCGGCGACACTCAGATCTCATTGGTAAAAGAACATAAACACTTGGGATTAACGTTTCAATCATCTGGTCACTGGAATGCACATATCCAATCCGTCTCAAAGAAAATTAGTCCTATGATCAATTGTTTACGCAGTCTCAAATACAGGCTATCTCGTAAAGCCCTACATAAACTATACTCTATGGTGTTCCATTTCGGCCATTTTTGCGTCGCGCGTCGCAGGCGAAGGGAAGGGCCACGTCGCCCACGACGTCGCCCTTCCCGTCGCGTTCTTATAATGTTAAGAGATAGAACGCGACGCGACGTCGCCCTTTTTAAACGCGACATCGCCCACGACGTCGCGGGCGACGTCGCCCTTCGCGTCGCGCGTCGCTTTAATCAACACGACGCGATGGGCGACGTCGCCCACGACGTCGTCCACGACGTCGCTCGCGACGTCGCCCATCCCGTCGCCCTTCCCGTCGCGTTCTTATAATGTTAAGAGATAGAACGCGACGCGACGTCGCCCTTTTTAAACGCGACGTCGCCCACGACGTCGCGGGCGACGTCGCCCTTCCCGTCGCGCGTCGCGCGTCGCCTTCCGGTATTATAGGACAAAATCGATCTGCGCATGCTTAGGGAGCAGCTATTGCGATGTGGATCGTATGGCGAGGCCGTCATTTCATGAATGATCTCTGCCACTATCGATGAAGAAAATGTCAGCGTAAATGAATAATGATTATCCTGCATTATCGTATAGCTTTTAAATGGTGTTAAATATTAGTCCATGCTTGGAATGATGCCTGTTATGAAGTTATCTCTCGGAAAGTCTGCAACTCGCTGTGTTGTACTGTACAAATTATATCTTCGCTTCCAAAAAATATACGCAACCCCCACATCCGTACATCGTCTTGAATTTCTTTATTCCCATTGGATTTCGCGTGTATGTGTGTGTGGATTTTCTGTGTGCTTTTATGTGTTTGTGTTTTTCAGTTGTTCTTACAGTAGGCCTATACCTCCACATTTACCAGGCCGTTGAAAATATCCTTTTATTTACTGCTGTCCAACACTGTATACTTAACCTGTCACGTCCCGACAGATTGTAGTGTAGATCTATAAGCTTTCAATTTAGCGAAGAGAGATAGTCCCATAACTCTCAAAAAGAAAGAAAAAAAATTATGATGGAATTGAAGTTATTTTGTTCTTTCTATTCTTTCTAAGAACTGACTGAAGAATATTAGTACTTCTAAAAACTTTAAATCGTCCGGCATGTCCACGATCGTTCTAGACGATTGAACTTAAAATTCAGGACGAGTTCTTGGAGTTCGAGTAAGTTGTTCTTAACTGCAAAGATTCTTTCTTCATTTTCAAGAAAAATTTAGAAAAATTCATCCTTGAAACACAATTGTAGTCAAATCCATGAATTATTTTAAGAGTGCATATCAACGAGATTTGAATTTTTCTTGAAATTGAGGAAAGAACCCCTGCAGTTACAAGGACGTAGACAAGTTTTCAGATTTGGGGCGGGGGGGGGGAGGGGGGAGCTATACTATGACAGCACAATAAGGCGAGGGTCCAGGGGCCGCCTAGGCCTCGGAAGCTCCAGGATCCCAGATGACTGGAGATGCGTTCTTGGCCTTTCCCAGTGAATAAAACTCAACATTAAAACGCACACGTTGTAACCAGTTTTTTTTGTCTTTTCTTGCTTTTATGTGTGGGTATTTTCTTTCCAGGGTTATTGAACCTTAAACTTGGTCAACACAAAAAACGTTGTGCAAACTAATTAGCTCAGCGACTCATCCAGGTTGTGGTTTTGGAGGGAATACGTGTTTTGTACATTTTTGAGGGAATTTATACAGTAGTTTTGTGGGTTCCGAATCACGGTGACAGGCGGATAACTTTCCTAATGAACGCCTTATATTTCTTGCAATAAAGCATCTGTGTAAATCTTTTCTATTTTTATTGGAACGTCTGTTTCTGTGGACCCAAATAAATGTCGAACAACCGAACTGCGTTGTTTGTTTCTCGGTCAATTCGGCATGGTAATGCTTCCGGTACCACCCAATGGCAAATTCACGCTGGGACAAAAACGCGTGTGATTTCTTAAGTGTTGAATCTACGAGAAATTAAATGGCTTTAAGTGGTAATTTCAGTATTCGTTTCAGTGACTGAATCATATTAATGGTCAAACACAATATCTAATGATTTGCGATAACCCTCGCCAGCATTGTAACATAATGCGGCATTAGAGATGTCAATTCCGGATTACGAATTGTGACATTGAAGACTGCACACGGACAAATGTCTCTTGGGCAAAGTTATTGCTTTAGTCACAGAACGGGATAGTCTTCACCCCTCCCCTCCCCCCTCCCCTTCCCCCACCCCACCACACACATACCAAAGATTTCAAAATTAAAGATTTCATTATTAAAATTGTGGAAATATATCTGTGTGTCCTTTCCTCTATTTTCTTTTGTCCAAATATAGATGCTAAATAGATGTCCGATGTCCATTTAGAGAGTTTGTATATTGTAATGTTGAATATGCGAGTAGAATTCGTTCAGCTGTCAGCAACACGATGGAACGTGTGTGTAACTTTCTTAAATTTGAATCTGAATTCCATGCAGTATATCAGGTCAGATGGGGAAGCATTTTCGACAGGTTTGAATTGAACCAGGTCCGTCAGGTTCAATCTTAAATGAATGGTGTCGTCCGTGAACAAATAACGAACTATCCAAATCCTGAGAGAATTAATTTAATTAGTGAGGATAATTTCCGTATAAGGCATGGTCAGACAGATCAGGCCGTCGTTGTCTATGAACAATTTCTGCCTCAGTAATGGCAATCCAACAAAGTCCAGGCATGTGATACCACATTTTTCGCCTATTGGGATATTGGTGATAAATGACCACTCACGACCGCTAGATGGCGTGATCCGCTTCTTACCAAAGTGATTCGCAACTGCCCGCGCTGGTGCACTGAGACGGACTTGATTTTCTCATTGATTTACAAGTTCGATTAAAGAATTTTATACATGCAATTATCGACGACAGATCACTCTCAACTCTTAACAACACGAGCGCCAGCAGTCTAGATGTAAAAGGCGATTCGGAACTCCCCTATTAACTGTATGCTTAAACATGCCTCGTTTCGTCTGCTCGACCACTTTCCCCTCTGACAAACACGCATGCGGAATATGTATTTCACAAACACGTCTATTTTTTGTTTGTCTTGCAAATATTTGGGGGGAGGGGGCCATGCCCCCCTTGTCTACGGCCATGAGTTAAGAGCAACTTACCCGAACTCCAAGAACTCGTCTTATATTTGAAGTTCAATTGTCGTCAAACGTCTAGTACGATCGTGGAAATGCCGGATAATTCGAAGAGTGCAGAAAAACTAATATTCTTCAATCAATTGTTAGAAAGAATAGAGAGAACATAATTCTCACAGTAAAATGACTTCAATTCCCTCATAATTTCTTTCTTTTTTTCTTCTTTTTGAGAGCTATAGGATTATCTCTCTCTGCTAAATTGAAAGCTAAAAGATCTACTACAATCTGTCGGGACGTGACAGGTTGAGTACCGGTATACAGTGTTGGACAGCAGTAAATAAAAGG
This sequence comes from Hanleya hanleyi, assembly GCA_036873755.1. Lineage (NCBI taxonomy): Eukaryota > Metazoa > Mollusca > Polyplacophora > Lepidopleurida > Hanleyidae > Hanleya > Hanleya hanleyi. Next base: position 44,532 of record JAVTVY010053576.1, read on the forward strand.
ATATTTTCAACGCCCTGGTCAATGTAGTAACATAAGGAGGTATACTGTAAGGATATCTGAAAAACGAAAACACACAAACACATAAAAGCACACATAAAAGCCACACACATTCACTCGTGTACGGATGTGGGGGTTGCGCATATCTATTGGAAGCCAAAATATAATGTGTATAGTACAACGCAGCGAGTTACAGACTTTCCGAGAGATAATTTCATAACAGGTATCATTCCAAGTATGGACTAATATTTAACACCGTTTAAAAGCTATACGATAATGCAGGATAAGCATTATTCATTTACGCCGACATTTTCTTCATCGATAGTGGCAGAGATCATTCATGAAATGACGGTCTCGCCATACGATCCACATCGCAATAGCTGCTCCCTAAGCATGCGCAGATCGATTTTGTCCTATAATACCGGAAGGCGACGCGCGACGGGAAGGGCGACGTCGCCCATCGCGTCGTGTTGATTAAAGCGACGCGCGACGGGAAGGGCGACGTCGCCCGCGACGTCGCGTTTAAAAAGGGCGACGTCGCGTCGCGTTCTATCTCTTAACATTATAAGAACGCGACGGGAAGGGCGACGGGAAGGGCGACGTCGTGGGCGACGTCGCCCTTCCCGTCGCCTGCGACGCGCGACGCAAAAATGGCCGAAATGGAACACCATAATACTCCGCATATATTCTACCTCTGTTTGACTATGCAGATGTTGTTTGGGCTAATTGTAACCAGCAACAATGTGTCTTACTTGAAAACTTACAACTCGATGCCCTAAGAACTATTACTGGCTGTCCTCGTGGAACGAGTCACGGTCTCCTGTATCGGGAAACCGGATTTGTCCCCTTATCTGAACGCAGACAACGTCACAAACTCCGCCCATTCTACAAAATGTTACATGGAGCTATACCACATTATCTGTCCGTTCTTGTTCCTCCACGAATATCCGATTCAACTGAATACCCTTTACGAAACGCTGATAACTTTGTTGTGCCCTTTTCCAGAACAGTCCTCCATGCAAACTCCTTTCTCCCTCCTGTAATACGACTCTGGAATGAACTTGACCAAACAATTCGACAATCACCATCATACCTTAGTTTCTGTAAGCAACTTTCCTTAAATGATCCATGTATTCCGAACTATTACTACTGCGGCCAGCGCGAGGCACAGATCATCCATGCTCAGCTAAGGCTTGGTTGCAGTTCTATCAATTCGCACATGTATGAAAGACACATATCAGATGATGCCTCATGTTTATGCGGTGCAAACCGCGAGGACACAAACCATTTCTTACTAGTCTGTCCACGTTACACAAACGCGCGACAAGAATTACTCCAAGGCTTACCTGAAACGTATATCAGCTGCCATACACTTCTTTTTGGAGAGAAATTATTGCCATTGCATGAAAATACTGATATTTTCAAACGAGTTCACAAATTTTTACTAAAATCTGGACGATTTTCATAACTCACCAAGTCTTCGCTTATCATGGATAATCCTTCTTGACTATCAATTGTCATTAATATTATTAAATTATTGATCGATCACATACTGTATTTAAATGAGTCACCTATGATGATGTTATCATATTGGTTAATACTTTTCGTCTGAATGTTGCTATATTAACAGTGATGCGCCATTCTCAGTTTTGTAAATATGTTAGAGTTATTTCTGTCCGTCAAACTATCATTCTATGTAATATATATATTGGGAGAGGCGTTGAGATAGGCTAAGCCTGTTCGTCAATCCCAATTCACCTTCTGTGAATAAATATATTAAACCAAGAGAGATAAAAACCTTTCGGAGATCACCTGCCCAAAATGTATCTTGTACGGGTACGATGCACATACTGACAACACTGGAGTCTTATTAGACACCACGACACCATCAACACGACACCATGCTCGCCACATTTGGACCCATCGCGACCCAAAGATGCATGGCCCAAACATTCCTATGCGCATTCGAAATATCTTTTCCTAATATCAACTGCGCATGTGCGCCCTAAGCCCACCGCTGACAGTAGACAGCCCACCAGTTTTATTCAACACCACGAGGGCTTCAATACGACACCATGGTGACCCATACATCGCCCAAACACTCCCATGCGCGTCCGAAAATAACCTTTCTATACTACTCCTCGCTTACCCAGTGCACCATGATGTCATTGCTCAACGTGGATAGCGCCCCAGTCTTATTCTATCAGCGAATTATCAACTGTCAAAAGTGATTAAATATATTGTAGAATGTCTTTGTTGAATGCTACCATTTTGACTGTTCATTGTTCTCAGAGCTGGAGGGAACCCCGTCAGATTTATTAAACTTCAAACGGTATGATCTGATATGAATATTTGTCAATGATGGCCGACAGATGAAGATAGGCGGGTATATAGAGTGACGTCATAATGTATTGAATTTATGGCGGACAGAAGTCAATGAGGCCGTATAGGGTGATAGAACGTGTGCTCAGCTGCACTATCAGTAATATGATTGGCCATGCCGAGATAAATCGAAAAACTGATCATCCGTTATGCCCGCCTTTTTCCGCGATAACTTCAATTACACTTTAACGTCATTTATTCAATTGGACCTCTTTAAATTGTGACGCTTTTATTACAAATATCGTGGAGAAATGGTAGTCATTCAGAAAAACACGCTGCAAAAAGAGAAAATGTATGCTGAGCTAACTATTGATATTTGACAAGCTCCAAAGTATGCGACTAACTGAAATGGACAGGCTTTAAGTCTCTTGCCTGAGGTGTCGGTTTTACCTTAATTCTGAAGGAGTTATTTGCATTGGAGAATACAGATACATCTGCAGTGGTTTCCGTTAACTTCATTGATGTCTATTGATAGGAAATTGAGCTGATGTTTCATGAATGGCCATCTATTGTAGTCTAGGGGAGAAAACTCCGTCTGGCACAAATTTGGTTACTGGTGTGAGCGGAAAAAAGTGGATTTCTGGCTCATTTCGCCAAATTACAAAACCGTTTAAACTCAGCAGATATAAAACCCCGCATCAAATCTGACCACTAACTTATATGTATAGATTTGGAAATCTTTGGGACACGGTTTCAGCCAAATTTTTGGAAGTTTAATAACCAGCTTTTGGAAAACAAGGATTTCTGTGATAAAATAAAAAAAATATTTCTAAAATTCTCAGATTTTAAAGATTGGGATGCGATACAACTTTGGGAATGGATGAAATTCCGTATAATGAACATCTCCATAACAGCTTCCACAGATCAAACCAGGGAAAGAAATAAATCAAAGATCTTATTAAAAACCTCGCAATACTATACAAGACAACTGGAGTGTTCCTCGAACCCTGAACTAGTTGAAGAGTTTAAAAGTGTTCAGAGACAACTTGACAAGATTTCTTTTTACCTCCTTCGATCAGACGGAGGTCTAGGAATGCAACGTGAAATCTCCCGCCAAATAATTGTCATATGGGGAACCCACGACTCATGTGATTTCCAATAGGGTTTGTCATGGTTCCCGACGAAATTTTGAAGCAATGATTTTGGACACAATTGAAATGAAAGCTGAAACACGGGCGAAGAGCATTTCCCCAGACAATTTTGTAACATATAATTTGGTACTCACAGGGCTTTAGATCTCCCCCAATTTGGGCACACCCCCTATTAGGGGTGGCAATTGTTTTAGGATGGGACAGAGTGGGGGGCAGATACCCCTGGAGGATGAGCAATCAGGAATCATCTCTGGTAGAAGGGATTTCTTAGCCAATGGTTGAAACCCAGTGTGAGGCAATGCCAACTTTATTTTGCGTTTCATGGGCCCACCGACATTAAAAAATCGAATAAAAATAAAATTTCAGATTGCCACTTTTATATTTCCTACGAAAGTTTGAACATAAGGATTTTAACCCCCTTTTTATTCCTGATTGTATGAATTAGGCTGTTGTATTCTATCTGAAACAATGCCAGCAAATAAAAATGCCAAACAACAAAAAATAGATACCTTTCACTATAATTTTTCACTGTAAGTCAGCGAAGTGTTGTTGTTGTAAAATGCTGCTAATACTACTTAGGCAATAACGACATTCAATGTAAATCGGGAACCTTCACTGGCTGTGTGATCTATCACTCTGTCTTGGTACTCATATTTCGACAGTGATGCAGTATGTCAGAGCTAGGAAATGAAGGCTATTTCAACAGCTCAGCCGATACAGCATGGTTTAAGTTACTGTTGAAGCATGAGACTGTTGAAACACATGCAAAATTCGCTAAATTGTTCTGGAAGAAAAACCACAGCCACAACAAAATGATGACAATGTTAGATTTGAGGTGTATGTTAGCAGTTAAGATGTGACTTTTGACCTTGAGAAAATAGGTCAATGTTAGTCATATTCATAGACTTCAGGTCCATCATCAGTTGCATATGTGGTATCAATTTAGAATGCCTAGCTATATTTCATGTTATATCATAATATACAGTATATAACCTGAGAAAATAGATTCAGTCAACTGGGATAGGCTTCTAGTCAGTCACCAATTGCACAAGTATTATGAATTTGGAGAGCCTATCTTCACTCCTTTAAAAATTATTGCTAATGCTAAATTTGACCTCGATAAAACAGGTGGAGGTCAGTCAATTTCATTAGGCTTCTGATCCATCACCAGCTGCATATGTGGTATGACAAGAAAGATGGACAAACAGAGAGACAGACAGACAGGTGACACGGAAAATTCAGTTCATTTTGGGGCATCATTACATATCATCTTCAAAGTTCAAATATTCTGTCAAAATGCACAAAACACACCATTTTACTTCAATTGTAGAGAAGAAAAGCAACTCCGAGTAGGAATCACAATTTATTCTGTATATTTTGGTATTAGTTATAGCATCTTCAGCAGTGAACAAAGTTACAAACAGCTCCATACGCACATTATAATGTGATCTTAGCCAATACGCATTTATGAATAGGTAAGCCAGTAAATTATATTAGGTTGGACAGATATAAAATGCCGTCATTTTCAGAAATTGTTAAATGTTAAGCGATAACCTGACAGTGATCTAAAAACGGTGTGATTCAGGTGTATATCTGTTACCATGATTCAGTCATAATGTTGTCTGTAATATATTTATGTCGACAAGGAATACACATAATTATTTGATAATATTATTAACTGTATGTTGTTTATGATTAATATGAACTTTTTATTTGCTGGAATCCAACCATTTGTTCCATATGGGCAATATTCTCATCAGCCATCACCATTCAATATGATACATGTACAAGTCCATGGTCATTGATACAGTATGGTGAAGGTGACCTGTAACACCAGTATACAAAATTATACCGAGCGCATTGAATCCTCACCACATCATGCTGAGGCAGATCAGAACGGAGTGTTGGTAAAATCATGTGTGTTTTGTAGAGGATTCTGTCAATGATGATGCTATACTGTACACATACAAAATATGAAGTGTTGATGTGTCGGCCTATAGCACAAAATCACAAGCAAATTGGTATAACTAGGCACACAGGGTCTCATTTCTGCCGCTAACGTGTTGATTTGGGTGGGGGCATCCTCTCAGGGGAAGGTGGGGTTGTGACGGGGTCTCAAGCAGTATTCAAGGTTTTCCATCAATATACTCTATTCCATACCCCAATATTTCAAGCACGTGAAATCAGACAAAAATTATGTGCGGGGAATGTGACTTCCACATCCCTCTCTGGACATGCTAGTGGGGAACCCTCAATCTCAGGTTAATTACCATTGGTGAAGTGTGAAGTTAACGTCCAACAAATGCAAAATTGGGCTTGGCATACGGCCCTATGTTATTCAGCGATGTATTCCCCTAGGGACCCTGTTGCCTCGACGGAGGTCTTTGCGCTCATCCAGCGCTTGTTTATATAAATATTTTGTATTCATTTTCAAATAATAACTCACATTCTGTGCATGAAATACAGTCGAAAAAACAGCCCTGACCCTCAATAATTTACACCTTATTACATACACACGTCTATATAATTTGTTCCTGTATACAAATTTCAACCATATTTTGCTAGGATTTGAAATATTTTGCACTCACTTTTATGAATTCCATGTACTCCATATGCGATAATTTCTTATTAAATAACTGTCAAAAGAGGTTTGTTTCTACATGACCTTACCTCTACTTTTGATCACATGTGTGATCCTGTTACATTATTAACAAGTCAGCTGAATTGTCTTCTATATGCTGATGATCTTGTTTTATTATCTGAAAGCCCGGAAGGGTTGCAACGTTGTGCGGACAAAGTCCTTACCTATTGTCAAAGGTGGGGCTTAGATATCCATAGAGACAAAAGTAAAGTGTTAGCTTTTACAAAGTCTGGAAGAACGGTCAAGACCGATATTTTATATGATGGAGTGTCACTTTATCAAGTTAAGACTTATAACTATCTTGGTATAATTTTTACACAGTCTGGGTCATTTACCCTTGCACAAGAAAACTTGTACAAAAAAGGCTTAAAGGCATTTTTTCATCTGTTTAAATGTTTTGACCCTGCTATTCCTGATGTTACAACCTGCCTTCATGTTTTTGATCATACCATAAAGCCCATTTTACTGTATGGTTCTGAAATTTGGGGATGTTTTAATACTCCAAAATGTGCGGCTAAGGGCTTAGATTACCTATTTACCTTGTGTGAAAATAACTATGCTGATAAATTACATATGCGGTTCTGTAAGTATGTTTTAGGTGTCCATTCTAAAACCACAAATGCTGCAGTTCGAGGTGATACTGGCAGATTTCCATTATCTTTTGAAGTTATTGTGTCTATGTTAAAATTTTGGATTAGGATTCATGAAGTAGATGACTTCAGTCTAGTCAGTGAGGCATATAAATTGTCTGAACTATTTTACTCTGAAGGCAACGCATCTTGGTTAACCTATATGGAGGATTTACTTAAGGTGTTGGATTTATCATACATGTACTTGTCTCCTAGATTATCTCCCTTATCGGCTAATGTGCTCTCTAAGAAACTGTATAAATGTCTGAATAATAAGTACAAACAGAAATGGTCCCAAGACATTGGCTCTATGCAGGTGGACTCTGGAGCTCTACCAGATAGGGTACAGTTCCACACTAATAACAAAGGTATTAAACTTAGGACATATCAGTTGTTTAAGGGTCGTTTTCACACAGATCTACTTAACGTTAAGAGCAGAGATTTAAGATGCTGTATTAGTAAATTTAGACTTTGTGCTCACCAACTCAATATTGAAACTGGCAGGCACAGGAAAATACCTATTGATCAGAGGGTATGTGGAAAGTGTAATTTAAATATAATTGAAGATGAGATTCATTTTTTGTTGGAATGTCCCAAATATAATTCCAATAGGTTTGAGCTATTATCCTTGATTAATATTAGACGAACTTCAATTTTAAGTCTCTATTACCTCATAACCAGTTCATCTGGTTATTAAGTTGTGAGGACCCTGTTATATGCAGGGCTCTTGGTGTATATCTATCTGGTGCACAGGCGGCCAGAAGCTGTTCATAGTCAGTCTTTTAACAGTTTTAAGAGTCGATGGATTTGAGACATGCCTACTTTAACAGACGGTACTATACGGTATTACCTCTAAACTATGCCACCGTTATGACGTCATATCTATTTTCTAGATCGGTATTACCTCTAAACTATGCCACCGTTATGACGTCATATCTATTTTCTAGATCAAATAAGTCTATCTTCAACTTATCTTCACAAGGATTAGTTACTGAAGTCTCTTGTATCGAAATGAGATAATTATGATGGCCGAGAGGGGCCATCGCGTCTTTCATTTCTAATTTAACGCGATGGAGCGATGGAGCTATGCGATGCGCGATGGAGCTATGCGATGGAGCGATGGAGCTATGCGATGAAAAGTCGCGCTATGCGATGTGCGATGAGGCTATGCGATGGAGCTATGCGATGCGCGATGGAGCTATGCGATGAAGCGATGGAGCTATGCGATGAAAAGTCGATGAAAAGTCGCGCTATGCGATGCGCGATGAGGCTATGCGATGGAGCTATGCGATGCGCGATGGAGCTATGCGATGGAGCGATAGAGCTATGCGATGAAAAGGCGATGGAGCGATGGAGCGATGGAGCTATGCGATGAAAAGGCGATGGAGCGATGGAGCGATGGAGCTATGCGATGAAAAGGCGATGGAGCGATGGAGCGCGATGGAAAATCAGAAATGAAAGACGCGATGAAAATGCGATGAAAAGGCGATGGAGCGATGGAGCGATGGAGCTATGCGATGGGGCTATGCGATGGAGCGATGGAGCGATGGAGCTATGCGATGGGGCTATGCGATGGAAAATCAGAAATGAAAGACGCGATGAAAATGCGATGAAAAGGCGATGGAGCGATGGAGCTATGCGATGAAAAGGCGATGGAGCGATGGAGCGACGGAGCTATGCGATGGAGCTATACGATGGAGCTATGCGATGGAGCTATGCGATGGAGCGATGGAGCTATGCGATGGAGCGATGCGATGGAGCGATGGAGCGATGGAGCTATGCGATGGGGCTATGCGATGGAGCTATGCGATGAAAAGTCATTGCGCAAAGTAAGAAGCAAACAATACAATATCTTTGAGCGTGACAAGAGTAATCCATGTCAGTGAAGGATTTTATCGGGGAATATTTGGCTAACACAGTAGAATAATCACCTGCTGGGCTCTTTTTTTCGATTTATCGCATATTAAATTGGACCGGTTTCGCTGGTAAAAACCGAAATTTCTCGAAAACCGTACATCATAGAATGGCGAGATTTGGACATAATTGGGATGGCATAGAGGCCTAGAAACGCGTCTTTCATTTTTTTTGTTAATTATCAAATCTTTAGCGAGATATTCCGGCTTTAGCAGTGTTCGGTAAGTTTAACGATATTTCTTCGGTTTTGGGGCTCTAGTGAGAAAACTAAGAAAAAACGAGAAAACTGAGAGACGCGTTTCTAGATGGAGCTGTCGATTTTCACGCAATTATATTTGATACTTTTCTTGAAATTGACATTTGAAAATGATCGGTAGAATTTACGAAGAGCAAAGTTCAAATATGAATGATAGACTTAATTATATTCAAAGTTTAAACGTATGAACATGTCTAGAATTCTTAGAAAACAGGCTTTCTAAAAATATATAGTTTTATATACATAATCTATAAAGCAAAGGCGAGAATGAGAGAAATGTCATTGAGCGAGTGTTGATCAGTACAGGTGGATAGCTTAACTTACAGTTTTGGAACAATAATTCTGCCATATTATATCAAGGCGACAAAACGTTATAATCAGCCTGTTGTGTGAAGATGGGTAGAACGAAGTTGTTTAATGGGGAGCGGTTATGGGAGGATGGAATAAATTTTGTTCGGAAAAATTACATGAACATCTCTGGTGCGAGAGCCGCACGAGCGGAGTATAGGCGACTTTTACGTATAAGCTTACGACCTTGACACATTTTAACGTACACAATACTGTTATTCTAAATAATGCCCCGAGAATAAAATCCGTATAGTTCTTAAGCCCCGCAGAAGTTTACGGTACAGCCTTCTCCTTTTCACAAATACTGTCCACCATCTTCCCTGAGGGAAGTCGATGAACTTGTGATATAGCCGACATGCCTTCGGTGAGATACCTGCCCACCTACACACTTTTAACGTTGTTTTTTTCTAAAGATATTCTGTCAATGTGTTACGTGAACACCTGGTATGCAAAACCCTGAAAATTGCCCATTTGTCATATACTATTCAATGCAAACATAGTTCATTCTGTTCGTTGCAAGGAAAAGGGGAAAACATCTTGGAACTTTTTGACCTGTGATTAAAAAATACAAAGGATGGCAAACGTCGACTTGATTGGCTAGCGTTGATGGCGGCGTGCAGATCACATAATTTTGTTTACACGGCTGATGAGCATACTCAAGCCTAAAATCGAGAAGTACGTTATAAAGCTCCCATGTATGTTTACTAACTCAGTGAATTTGGAATTGTCGAAGCAATGGAACGGAACTGGTCGCCAGCAAATTCACGAGATAAGCACATTACACTGCAGAAAAAATTACCAGCCTATTCCGGTGTCACACTGGTGAAAGAAGATGTCATGTTTACATGCGAAAAACCCTCTTGCTGTCCCGTCTTTGAAGCGAAAAAAATATTTCTCCATATCAACATAGAAAGCTGTGTTTCATGCGTAGTAAATAGCTTACACGCTTAAAACTAGAGTGTTGAAACTTACTCGTAAAGTGTTGAAATGACTCTTTAAGTGTGTCCACAGGGACTGCTCGTTTAAGTGTTGTCCCTGTGGACACACTTGAAGGGTTATTTCAACTCTTTACGAGTAAGTTTCAATACTTTAGTTTTAAGCGTGTAGTTTTATACCATAAATGCTCGTATTCAAAAGTGACGTAAAACCGCATCGGTGAACGTTTGAAATTGAAGTTTGGTTGTTTTAATATCTTCTGCATACACTTGAACACCTCCAACCGAAATCTAATGCAATGTTCTTATCTACCGTGATCACATATTGAAATTTTCATGTTTAAAATAATTGTTAATTTCTCTGTTCACTTTGGCGATGGTGTTTTCGCATTGTAAGACTGTTTGATGTTGTATAACTGCTTGGCCGTGTGATTAAAGCTTTTGGTTGAGAATAAAGACTACTGTCAATTTTGAGTTCGAAACCCAATTTTGTCAATTTCTTATGTTTTCCTCCATAGCTGAATGATCCATGAACAGATATTTCTTGGAAATATTTTCTAATCAGAAATCCCTAAAGCTGTTCAGTTTTCTTCACCACTTGCACTTCCGCCTGCAGTCCAACAGACAATCGGAGACAGATAGCCTTATATATTATAATAGATAGATATGCATTTATTGCAGTAGCAAAGTAATATAGTGATGGCAAATTTGTACACAAAATGTGCCATTCAATAAGTTGAAATGCGAGTGTTGTGGTAAAAACTCTCCGTTACAACAGAACTGGCTGCAAGAAGTTCGGAAACTTGAAGATGCTACCAGAGATGAAATCCTCTGTTCTAAATGTAGGTCAGAGTTGCATACCTACCAAAACAAAAGAACCCAGCTTGTGCACGTTGATACTATAAAATAGTTGGTTGTGATGAGGAATAACCTCTATATAAGACATATACATATGAAACAAACTGAATAGTATCAGCTACAAGTGTAGGCTGCTCGGTTAATATGGAGTGTCGGATTTGACGCTTACATTGCGGAATGGCTGGTACCTTCTTTGTCAGATATCATTAATGCATAGTAAATGGTGCCTCATCCAGTATGTAAATACACATACAATAGAAGTTTTCTTGAGAACGTGGACTGCATTCGATGCATCTGTGAAGGCAGAATAGTGTGTGTTTAATATCATTAAATAATATTGACATGACGCTAAATATAGATATATTTATTGTTGGCACAGGAGCGCTGTTTTTGGGGCGCGGAGAGTTGGCGCGCGTGAATTATTATTCTAATGAGGGTTCTCTGAATGTTAACAGTAGCGCGGATATTCTAATGAAATAAAGCAGTTAACAGGTGTACTGAATAACAAAGGCGACAGGTGTAGTCTGGTTCTTTAGCGTTATGTAATCTACTGGCTTATAAGGCAGTGTGTGGACGGTGTTACTCATCGATGTCCAGGCCAAGCCAGGCTGCGGTACACTTTTAGTTTACCTTGATTTACCTGCCATTTGCATGTGCTTCGTCCAAGAAGACCTAATTAAAACACATTCATTTAAAATTAATAGTTCCTATATGCATTAGATGGGAATTGGCTGCTTTCCATATCTATATTTTGTAGGTTACTCCATTCAAGACTGGACAGATTCCATTCCTTTCTAGTTCTACGTATCGATTTATTCCTTTTATGATATTCTGTACAGGATGGAGTTTGTCATCCTGAGCTGGAGACGTCTGGTGCAGTGCTACGAACACAGGTGTTCAGAGTATTTCTCCAGTGTGTTTATCTCTGTTTTTGCCTGGGCGGCACCTTGCGTTCAGGAAGGCTCCTCAGTACCTTGTATTTTCACACCTTTGTATGATTTCTGTGTACCGCGCGAGGCCGGGCTTCGGGACCGGGCTACTCTATGGTGAAAATAAACTAGCGGATGTTGAAACGATAAATAATTTGTGTTCGTTTGAGTCCTACGAATTAGAACATAATAAAAAATACCAATGACGTTTATTTATTATTGAAGATATACGTGTTACATGAACCGAATAATGTGATTTCAGTGACATCGCAAGATGTTAGACGACCATATAACGCGAAACATCATTTGACGAATACTCTACACGCTTCTTTGTTACCTGCATAGCAATATGGTAGTGAGGAAGACTGTCCTTTACTGCTCATTAGAATAAAACTAATCGAGGGAGCTGTCAATAGGGTTTTATCACGGACAGCCACAGTTTACATTAGCAGAAAGGGGTGACGGGGTGGGAGAGTATGTGTTATATCTTGGCTGGAACTGATGGAATACCGGCGAGGCCCTCGAGTCAAAATCATGCCTTACAAGCCAATGAGCGTGATTAAACAGGTTGCCATCAAATTTAGTACATAACCACAGTAAACTACAGAAAACATTAGCAGCCTATTCCTTTGTCACACCGGGGAAATTTACAGCTATGTTTGCAAAACATACGATACTTACTTCCTCTTTGAATGCTGAATAATGGCGTCCGCCTCGTTTTTCAACGAACATGCGCAATGACTTTTCATCGCATAGCTCCATCGCATAGCTCCATCGCATAGCCCCATCGCATAGTTCCATCGCTCCATCGCTCCATCGCCTTTTCATCGCATAGCTCCATCGCTCCATCGCTCCATCGCCTTTTCATCGCATTTTCATCGCGTCTTTCATTTCTGATTTTCCATCGCATAGCTCCATCGCTCCATCGCCTTTTCATCGCATAGCTCCATCGCTCCATCGCTCCATCGCCTTTTCATCGCATTTTCATCGCGTCTTTCATTTCTGATTTTCCATCGCATTTTCATCGCGTCTTTCATTTCTGATTTTCCATCGCATTTTCATCGCGTCTTTCATTTCTGATTTTCCATCGCATAGCTCCATCGCTCCATCGCTCCATCGCCTTTTCATCGCATAGCTTCATCGCTCCATCGCATAGCTCCATCGCGCATCGCATAGCTCTATCGCATAGCCTCATCGCGCATCGCATAGCGCAACTTTTCATCGCCTTTTCATCGCATAGCTCCATCGCTCCATCGCATAGCTCCATCGCGCATCGCATAGCTCCATCGCATAGCCTCATCGCGCATCGCATAGCGCGACTTTTCATCGCATAGCTCCATCGCTCCATCGCGCATCGCATAGCTCCATCGTTCCATCGCATAGCTCCATCGTTCCATCGCATAGCTCCATCGCTTCATCGCATAGCTCCATCGCGCATCGCATAGCCTCATCGCGCATCGGATAGCGCGACTTTTCATCGCATAGCTCCATCGCTCCATCGCATAGCTCCATCGCGCATCGCATAGCTCCATCGTTCCATCGCATAGCTCCATCGCTCCATCGCGTTAAATTAGAAATGAAAGACGCGATGGCCCCTCTCGGCCATCATACTATGGCGATGGTGTTTGCGCAACGACTTTTCATCGCATAGCTCCATCGCATAGCTCCATCGCATAGCCCCATCGCATAGCTCCATCGCTCCATCGCTCCATCGCATAGCTCCATCGCATAGCTCCATCGCATAGCTCCATCGCTCCATCGCTCCATCGCATTTCCATCGCATTTTCATCGCGTCTTTCATTTCTGATTTTCCATCGCATAGCTCCATCGCTCCATCGCTCCATCGCCTTTTCATCGCATAGCTCCATCGCTCCATCGCCTTTTCATCGCATTTTCATCGCGTCTTTCATTTCTGATTTTCCATCGCATAGCTCCATCGCTCCATCGCTCGATCGCCTTTTCATCGCATAGCTCCATCGTTCCATCGCTCCATCGCCTTTTCATCGCATAGCTCCATCGCTCCATCGCGTAGCTCCATCGCGCATCGCATAGCTCCATCGCATAGCCTCATCGCGCATCGCATAGCGCGACTTTTCATCGACTTTTCATCGCATAGCTCCATCGCTTCATCGCATAGCTCCATCGCGCATCGCATAGCTCCATCGCATAGCCTCATCGCGCATCGCATAGCGCGACTTTTCGTCGACTTTTCATCGCATAGCTCCATCGCTTCATCGCATAGCTCCATCGCTCCATCGCATAGCTCCATCGCGCATCGCATAGCTCCATCGCTCCATCGCGTTAAATTAGAAATGAAAGACGCGATGGCCCCTCTCGGCCATCATAGATAATTGTCTTAATTGTCAATTGATAATTGGCTCTTGTATCGAAATGAGTCAATTTTAGTGATTGCTCCATATTATTAATTCATTGTCATTTTCCCTTGTTTATGGGAGTTTCTTGAGATTGCTTTTTAGTAAAGCCATTATTAATTGACTTCGGTCATCATCAATCAAGTGAATCAAATGTATATTTTGTGATTGTTTGCCTTGTATTGGGCGCTATGATTAGCAAATAAAATACCTTGAACAAAATACCTTGAATTTGTTCATACCCTAAATAAGCTAAATAATCTTGAAAATAGAAGGGGTACTAGAAAAAATATTACAAAGTTGATAGACTCCAGTCAAAATGAAATAACTCAAACACATGACATCTTAAAATATCTTTATGACTTTTATTCGGATCTGTACTCTCCAAAACAGATTACAATTTCGATGAAGAATTCGACATTTGATGATGTATATATCAACCCGCTCTCAGAACAAGATAAGGATTTCCTAGATCAGGAGAGTGATGGTGAGGAAATGGAAAGTGTTTTAAAAATTTAAAGGGCGACAAATCGCCTGCATGGTTGTGACCGGAGTAGTATATATTACTGATTTAACCCTCCATTTTGCCGGGGGAGATAACTCCTGCATCCGCCAGGGGGCGCTGTTTCCATGTTATAGTATAGGAAGCGCCCCCTGGCGGCCTTTGACCTCTGGGTGCATGTAAAAAAACATCTCCCGGAAATAAAAAACGGAACACGGACTCTAGGCCGCTATAGAAGGCTGGGTGCATGTAAAATTTCTCCGGAAAAAAAGCGGAACACGGACTTTACCCTAAAACTCCTATCAATCCTATCCCATGGGGGTAATATCGGTCCCCGGGCTTATCGGGGCCTGCCTATCCAGTCAATCGGGTGTTTTCACAGAAAATAAAAAATAAATAAAATAAATAAATAAAATGCGGAATACGGACTCGTACAATATACAATATACGGGGAAATGCCTGTGTTGGTAAGCTCCATACTGGCTATATGGGGGGAGGGGTGGTCAATTGTTTTGTGGGCTTTACTATGGGTTGAGGGGTCTCGTTTTTCTCGTCTCGCCAAGAAAATCACAATGGGAAGGGTCCCGGAGCGAAGCGGTGAAATTTTTCGAAAAAGTTCACCGAGGTCTGGATATAGCCCCATATAGCTTCAAACTGGCTATGGGGGGAGGGGTGGTCAATTTCTTTTGTGGGAGTTACTATGGGTTGTGGGGTCTCGTTTTTCTCGTCTCGCCAAGAAAATCACAATGGGAAGGGTCCCGAAGCGAAACGGTGAAATTTTGCGAAAAGTACCGGGTAGGCCTGTATATAGGCTCATATAGCTCCTTACTGGCTATGGGGGGAGGGGTGGTCAAATGTTTGTGTGAGTGTTACTATGGGTTGTTGGGTCTCGTTTGGGTCTCGTTTTTCTCGTCTCGCCAAGAAAATCACAATTGGAAGGGTCCCGGAGCGAAACGGTGAAATTTTTCGAAAAATACCGGGTAGGCCTGTATATAGCCCCATGTAGTCCCATCCTGGCTATATGGGGGTATAGGTTCAACCTTGGAAATTCACACACGTTCATTGTGATATGGGTTGTTTGGATTTGTTTTTCACGTCTCGTCATTTAGAAAACGATGGGAAGGGTTTCGAAAAGAAACGGTGACATTTTTGGAAAAAGTTCACCGAGGCCTGGGTAGGCCCATATAGTCCCATACTGGCTATGGGGTATAGGTCCATACTGGGTGGACGTTTTGGGGTCTAGTTGAGCCCCTAATGATCCTATGGTGTCGTATGAAGCTCTAGTGGAGGATCATCCGACTGGACTAATGGTTCGTCCGTTTTCAATATTCTGCGCATGCGCTGTCTGGCCGTACTATAGAAAGCAGGCATTTGGGGGGGGGGGATATGTTGGTGTGTGTTTGGGGTAGAGATGGACCGCTATGGGTCCGAATGGGTCGTGGAAGGTGTCAAAGTGAAGCTTGTATGGGGTAGAGTCAGAATGGCGTGTTTTTCAATGCAAGTTGCGTCAATCTGCGCATGCGCAGTTGGTTGTAGTAAGTAAAGTGACCATTTTGGGGCAGTGCGGGAAGGTATTTGGTGTCGAGATGGACCATCCTTGGTCCGAATGCGTCCTGGGAGGTGTCATCTTGTAGCTCTCGAGGTGTACATTCCGATTTGAGGGATGTTCACATCTGTGACGTCATCGGTGACGTCATCGGTAGGAGTTGTAGCCAAAGTAGACATTTTGGGGCAGTGAAGGAAGGTATTTGGGGTAGAGAGGGACCATCCTTGGTCCGAATGCGTCGTGGGAAGTGTCATTTTGTAGCTCTCGGGGTGTAGACCCCGATTTGAGGGATGTTCACGTCATTGGTGACGTCATCAGTAGGAGTATTAGCTAAAGGACATTTTGGGGCAGTGAAGGAAGGTATTTGGGGTAGAGATGGACCATCCTTGGTCCGAATGCGTCGTGGGAGGTGCCATTTTGTAGCTCTCGGGGTGTAGACAACGATTTGAGAGATGTACACGTCATCTGTGACGTCATCGGTGACGTCATCAGTAGGAGTAGTAGCCAAAGTGGGCGTTTTGTGGAAGTGAAGTTTGGGGTAGAGAGGGACCCTCCTTGGTCCGAATGCGTCGTGGGGAGTGTCATTTTGTAACTCTCGGGGTAGAGACCCCGATTTGAGGGATGTCCGCGTCATCGGTGACGTCATCAGTGCGAATGGTAGCGAAAGTTGGCATTTTGGGGCAGTGAAGAATGGATTAGTAGTATAAAAGCGCATTTCGAGCCCTATTGACCTTGCGGCGCAATGCGCAATGAGCGATTGCGCGTATGTGTGTTGGTGTGCGCGTGTGTGTGTATGCTTGTGAGTGTGTGTGCGTGTGCGTGTGCGTGCGTTTATGTGTGTGTTTGTGCTTGCGTATGTGTATGCCTCTGTGTGTATGTGTGTGTGTGCTTGCGTGTGTTTACGCGTGTGCGTGTACGCGCGTGTGTGTGTGCGTGGGTGCGTATGTGTATGCGTCTGTGTGTATGTGTGTGTTTGTGTGTGTGTGCGTATGCGTGTGCGTGTTTGTGTGTGTGTGTGCATGTTTTCATGCGTGTGTGTGTGTGCGTGTGTGTGTGTGTGTGCGTGTAGGAGTGCGTGCGCGTGTGTGTGTGTGCGTGTCTGTATGCATGTGTGTGTGTGCGTCTGTGTGTACATGTGCGTGTGTGCTTTCGTGTGTGTGCGTGTTTGTGTGTGTGTGTGCATGTGTTCATGCGTGTGTGTGTGTGTGTGTGTGTGTTTGTGTGTATGCGTGTGTGTGTATGCGTCCGTGTGTATGCGTGTGTGCGTATGTGTCTGTGTGCATGTGTGTGTATGCGTGTGTGTGTCTGTGTATGCATGTGTGCATGCATCTGTGTGTGTGTGTCTGTATGTATGTATGCATGTGTGTGTATGTGTGGGTGTGCGTGTGTGTATGCGTGTGTATGAGTGTGTGTGCTGGTGTGCATGCATATGTGTGTATGTGTGTGTGTGTTTGTGCTTGCGTGTGTGTATGCCTCTGTATGTATGTGTGTGTGTGTGCTTGCGTGTGCGTGTATGCGTGTGCGTGTGTGCGTATGTGTATGCGTCTGTGTGTGTGTGCGTGTGTGTGTGTGCTTACGTTTGTGTGCGTGTGCGTGCATGTGCGCCTACGTTTGTGTGCGTGTGCGTGCATGTGCGCCTGCGTACGATGACGTCACTTCCGAGCAGCGCAGGGGTCAAAGATTACTTCCGGACTATAGGAACACTTGTGAACGTGTAGATCTATCTTCCTCTCATCTGTCTGCATCATGGCACACGGCGACACACATACACGCCTACACACAGACGTATACACACACACATGCATACACACGCACACATACACGCATACACGCACACACACACACGCATACACACACACACACACACAGACATACGCGTACACGCTCATTGCGCATTGCGCCGCAAGGTCAATAGGGCTCGAAATGCGCTTTTATACTACTAATCCATCCTTCACTGCCCCAAAATGCCCACTTTCGCTACCACTCGTACTGATGACGTCACAGATGACGCGAACATCCCTCAAATCGGGGTCTCTACCCCGAGAGCTACAAAATGACACTCCCCACGACGCATTCGGGCCAAGGAGGGTCCCTCTCTACCCCAAACACCTTCCTTCACTTCCACAAAGCGCCCACTTTGGCTACTACTCCTACTGATGACGTCACAGATGACGTGAACATCTCTCAAATCGTTGTCTACACCCCGAGAGCTACAAAATGGCACCTCCCACGACGCATTCGGACCAAGGATGGTCCATCTCTACCCTAAATACCTTCCTTCACTGCCCCAAAATGTCCACTTTGGCTACTACTCCTACTGATGACGTCACGAATAACGTCACAGATGACGTGAACATCCCTCAAATCGGAATGTACACCCCGAGAGCTACAAGATGACCCCATCCCAGGACGCATTCGGACCAAGCATGGTCCATCTCGACACCAAATACCTTCCTGCACTGCCCCAAAATGGCCACTTTACTTACTACAACCAACTGCGCATGCGCAGATTGACGCGACTTGCATTAACAAACACGCCATTCTGACTCTACCCCACACAATGCCTGCTTTCTATACTACGGCCAGACTGCGCATGCGCAGAATATTGAAAACGGACGAACCATTAGTCCAGTCGGATGCTCCTCCACGAGAGCTTCAAAATAAGACCTCATATGACACCATAGGATCATTAGGGGCTCAACTAGACCCCAAAACGTCCACCCAGTATGGACCTATCCCCCATAGCCAGTATGGGACTATATGGCCATACCCAGGCCTCGGTGAACTTTTTCCAAAAATTTCACCGTTTCGCTTCGAACCCCTTCCCATCGTGTTCTAAATGACGAGACGTGAAAAACAAATCCAAACAACCCATATCACAATGAACGTGTGTGAATTTCCCAGGTTGAACCTATACCCCCATATAGCCAGCATGGGACTACATGGGGCTATATACAGGCCTACCCGGTACTTTTCGAAAAAAATCACCGTTTCGCTCCGGGACACTTCCCATTGTGATTTTCTTGGCGAGACGAGAAAAACGAGACCCCACAACCCATAGTAACACCCACAAAAAAAAAATTGACCACCCCTCCCCCCATAACCAGTATGGAGCTATATGAGCCTATATACAGGCCTACCCGGTACTTTTCGCAAAATTTCATATCACAATGAACGTGTGTGGATTTCCCAGGTTGAACCTATACCCCCATATAGCCAGCATGGGACTACATGGGGCTATATACAGGCCTACCTGATACTTTTCGAAAAAATTCACCGTTTCGCTCCGGGACCCTTCCCATTGTGATTTTCTTGGCGAGACGAGAAAAACGAGACCCCACAACCCATAGTAACTCCCACAAAAAAAAATTGACCACCCCTTCCCCCATAGCCAGCTTGGAGCTATATGGGGCTATATCCAGACCTCGGTGAACTTTTTCGAAAAATTTCACCGCTTCGCTCCGGGACCCTTCCCATTGTGATTTTCTTGGCGAGACGAGAAAAACGAGACCCACAACCCATAGTAAAGCCCACAAAAAAATTGACCACCCCTCCCCTCATATAGCCAGTATGGAGCTATACCCATACAGGCATTTCCCCGTATATTGTATATTGTACGAGTCCGTATTCCGCATTTTATTTAGTATTTTATTTATTTTTTATTTTCTATGAAAACACCCGATTGACTGAATAGGCAGGCCCCGATAAGCCCGAGGACCGATATTACCCCCATGGGATAGGATTGATAGGAGTTTTAGGGTAAAGTCCGTGTTCCGCTTTTTTTTCGGAGAAATTTTACATGCACCCAGCCATCTATAGCGGCCTGGAGACCGTTAAGGCGTAACGACGGGCGTTGACGGGCGTCACTGCATTTCGATGTATTGGTGGCAATTCCATGAAAATCAGGGCTTCTGAGCTAGTTCACCAGGGCGTTGTAGCGTTAAGCTAAGCGTTGACGGGCGTTACTGTCTATAGAAGCAAGTGTATTGCCAAAACACGCACAGTCGACCGTCAATATGGCTTATACTTGCTCTGAGTGCCAACGCACGTTCACCAGACGTTACGATATGATGCGACACGAGAAAAATATACATGGGATTGAAGACTCCGAGGCACAAGAAGCCGATACAGAGATTGATGAGAGTCTATCTACTGATACGGAGAGCTTGACCTCAGATAGTCAGCCTACATCCCAAGAAAGTGAGATTGCTGAGAGTCTATATACTGATACGGAGAGCTTGACCTCAGATAGTCAGCCAACATACCAGGAAAGAGAGGCAGAACCTACCGTCTGGGATCGTATTGTGACAGCAGCTATCAATACTCATGCTGCAGCGATGGGGAACGCCGGACAGGATAACTTACAACAGGCGTACATCCAAATGCGCAACTGCATCAGGAAAACAGTAATGGCGATCTATGAACAGTATACCTTACTACCGCTTGAAATGAAAGGCGACCCCACGCACAGGTCCATCATGAAGGCCGAGCGTCACTTGGAAGAGGATATGGGCTACCACCCACTGAGGCTCTGGAAAATGCGATCAGGATGCGCAAACAACTCTTTCAGGACATAAACAATATCCAGGCCTGCCCGACGACGATTAGGTCACACCGAGCAAAGATGAAAGTTTCTAAAACGGTGACTTCTGATTGGACAAGAGCAGCCGAGAATACACCTAACGCAGTAACGGGCAAGAACGAATATGACTGATACAGCACCAAATGGCGGCCTCTGATTGGACAAGAGTCTTCTTAAATTGTAAACATACCCAACGCGGCTCCCCCAGCGTGGGTCTGATGTACTGGATGGGAGAATAAACCATATGAAAAAAAGCATGTTGTTGTTGTTCTCTCATCTCTCATCCTTGTCGTTGTTGTTGTTGTTTTTCTTTCATCTGTGTATATCATGGCGTCAAGGCGTTATGCTAGGGCGTTAAGGCGTAACGGCGGGAGCTCGGAGCTCGGAGATGGAGAAGTCGGGAGCTCGGAGCACGGGGATGAGGCAGGCGGGAGCTCGGAGCTCGGAGCCCCAAAATTGTTGCTTTCTATACTACTCCTAAATGCAAGATGAGGACCCGGATGTAAAACTGATAACCCACACGGTCCATTTCACCAGGTATGGTTCCTCAATCACTCAACAAACCTCCACGAATCCCCAAAAAGCCTGCTTTCTATACTACGACCAGACTGCGTATGCGCAAAATGATGGAAACGGACGATACATTAGTCTAGTCGGATCCCACTCACTCACTCACTCACAGGAAAGTACCGGAATGTAGATCAGACAGGTCTAAACATGTTCCCCGGGGTCACGCCTACCGGAAGTGACGTCATACACCTACGCATCTTAACCCCAGATACAGAGTAGTACACTTGCATTCATTGACCTTTGTGCACTTAAAGAGCATATTGACGCTCATTGACCCCAAGTGGTCAAAGGTCAATGTGAATGAATATCCCGTGACTATACTTTGGGATAGGGTTGATAGGAGTTTTCCCCTATTGTAGGGGTAAAGTCCGTGTTTCGCATTTTATTTTTTTTCTGGAGAAACTTTTACATACACCCACCCTGCACCCAGGCCCCGATAAGCCCTGGGCCCGATATTCGCCCTTTGGGATAGAGTTGATAGGAATTTTCTCCTATTTTAGGGGTGAAGTCCGTGTTCCGCTTTTTATATTTTCGGGACAAATCCTAAATTTACATACACCCACTCCCCCACTCTCTCAGCAGGGACCGATATTTGCCTTTTGGGATAGGGTTGATAGGAGTTTTCCCCTATTGTAGAGGTAAAGTCCGTGTTCCGCCTTTTATATTTTCGGGGCAAATCCTAATTTTACATACACCCACTCCCCCACTCTCTCAGCAGGCCCTGATAAGCCAGGGACCGATATTAGCCCTTTGGGATAGGGTTGATAGTGGTTGATAGGGGTTTTCCCCTAGTGTGGGGGTAAAGTCCGTGTTCCGCTTTTTATATTTTGGGAACAAATCCTAATTTTACATACACCCACTCCAGGCAGAACCCGATAAGCCCGGAGACCGATAGGGTTGATAGGGGTTTTCCTCTATTGTAGGGGTAAAGTCCGTGTTCCGCTTTTTATATTTTCGAGACAAATCCTCATTTAACATACACCCATCCATGACTTGCAAAATCCTTCCGTAGGGACCCCAAGTCCCCGACTCAAATGAATGGACGGCATACAAGTCAGTACATGCATTCCTGATCACGTGACCTCCGCATGATGGAAAAAACCCAGATACATGTCAGTACATGCATTCCATAGTCATACCCAGGTCACGCCTGATTCACGCAGACCGGAAGTGACATCATACATGACATCATCCGGATGTTGAAAAGGTCGCGGATGTTGACGGTCAGTACATGTCTAAACATGTACATACCAGGGTCCATACATGCATTCCATGCATTGTCCGCGGAGGCAGACCGCATCACCGCCAGACCACATCACCGTTGAGGAATCCCCTAACATGTCTAAACATGATCCAAGGTCAGATGATGGACGGGATGAGAGGGTACAGGTCAGTATATGCTCAAGTGCACTCAATGACCTTTGACCTCTGTGACCGCCTCAATATGCAAATTTTTGAGGTCAATGGGCTAAGATCTGCGGGCTTCATACTACTTAGGGTAACCTTGAAAGTTCCCGGTGAAGTTGCACAAAATTGTTGAGATATAAAAAGGGAATGAAAAAAGTTCCAACGGCATTCTACTTTAATATAGACGTGAGTTTGGGATTCAATAGGCAGCCGGCGTTCCAAGTCGCCGGATTTTTTCACTTAATACGGTAGATCCTAAAGCAATATAGGTAGAAAAATATCAATTAAAACGAGCTAGAATAGTATAACAGAAAAGCATTTTCCTCCTAAACCATGACGAACTCTGTACTCAGAAATAAAATCTTCCCGATGTATAATATAGTCCACACCAATGCAAAAAATATATATTCTATTTCGCCTTCTTCATTGTGGTCAAGAAACAAGAAGTGCAAGAAACCAAGTCAGTAATTTTATTATGACAATTGATATGTGAACTGAATGATTATGAACAATGCAGGGTGTATTACACAATTCGTATAGCTGTTATTTATCAATATCTTAACATTTAAATGTCAACATTAAATTCAGATTAAAGATTTTCATAGTATCAGATAGAAGCAGGACATTTTCTCCTAACGGTCATTCTTTCTACACTTCCTTTTACGCTGGCCTAGTAATGAGCGGTCGAAAAAAGCTTTGGACACGAAAAAGACACTAAAGGTCCAAACGTTCTTCCCGAGTTTCAGATCTCTTTCACAGTTTCAGTTCAAAATATTACCTATTTGTTAGAAGAAGCTTGAAAACATATTTAAAAAATGACCATAGTGGTAACCCGACACAAAGGAATCTGGAGAGTTCTGAAACCAGAGGACATGCATAGCATGCAGATGTCCGTCAGTTCACTATATTCACCAAAGTGTCTGTTTGATTTTTACAAGGTTCAAGAGATTCATCGAGTCGGTCTCCTTGCTTGTGATATCCCTGGCACTGGTGGCGCATCAAAATAACTCTCAAAACTTTTTCAGTTTCCTTTGGACAAATTTGAAGTCTCTTTTGGCGGCCAGTGTCCACCGATTCATCTCTGCTCGCGTCATCTTGTGGGATTGCTTCTCCTGTCGACTCTTCTGCTTCTCCCGGTGTTGAACCTCTGCTCTTAAAGCCCCCGCTCTCCGTCGAATGAGTGATGACTGTGTTCTCGTCTCCACCCGTTTCAGATTCTCTTTTCTTCTTCCCTCGACTCTCTCCATTTTCTCTGTCAGAGATCTAGTTGCCCTCAGTCGCTGCCGTTCTGTGTCAATTTGCAGTGACTGTAAGAGACGTGGATGCTGGTCTGGGAGCGGGGAAAGCGGTTTACCATCAAGAGAAAGAAAGAATGCGACATTACCACTGTCCGCCCTCCCTAAACACTCACAAAGGAGAAGTCCGTCCTTCTTTAGCTGTTGCAAGATCTCGTTTTCAGTTGAACGTTCTCTTGGAGGCAGATCTTCAATGGCTGTCTGACGTAAAGAAATGTGTTTTACAGCGTTTTCTGTGACACATCTGGATCTGGTCAAAGAGCAAAGTGGAACAATCTTGTTCTTTCGCTCTTTGCTCTTTATGTAACCCATACTGTCTTTATACTATTTTGGTTGATTGGATTTCTCTTCCCTTTCCGTGTTCAGCTCAAACTTCACATGTCATCACTATGAGCCACAGGCATTTGATAAGGGTCAGTAATGGATGGGTTGTCATCAGTCACCAATTTGTCTTTGTAATGATTAAAATGATATGTATGTGTAGTGTACTCGCCCTTCTCATGCTGTTATATATACCCCATATACTAGTAACATGGAGTCAGTATGGATGGATGATCTCTGGCCCATAGTTAGTTATTCGTTAATAAATGAATCACAATTGACCTTTGTGTCGGTGTAGTAACAAATAAAACTTTATATGCTCACTATTGTCATAATGTTATATATACCCCATTCTTCTAACACGGAGTGAAGGTAAATCACTCGCCATCTTGTTTGAAATTCTCTTAACAACGTTTTCCGAAACGTAACAAGTACGAGTCGTTTGATTGGTCAATGCACTGGTTGCTACGGTCATCACAAATTCCATGGAATGCGGAAATCTTGACTTCAGAGAGACGGCATTTCACTGATCAGAGAGCTGACAGAGACAGCGATATTGGCCTATCAAATGCCGTGTATCTCCTCATGTTCGGTTAACGTTGTTAAGAAAATTGTTTCAACCATATTTATCGAGTTACATGAAATACATCTTTTTGTTGCAGTAAATAATTAAAATCAATGCAGCAGGTATGTTCAACAAACATCATTTATTGGATAAAAGGTATGTGCAAAGTATGAACTGTGACTTTTCCCTTGGAAATTTCTATCTAAATTCGGGTTGTAATGGACAGTGCGATACCTTGTCTGCGACCTTAGTTGGCGGGGTCCATACATGTAGATACATAACTACCACGGATAATTAGGATATTACTGAGATACCCATCTTATACTGACCCTTATCAAATGCCTGTGCTATGAGCTGACTGTGACGTCTTTCTATTGATGACGCAACGTCTTGCATTCTCCGCACAGCTGACGTTAAACTCGAGCGGAGAGTGACGTCCTGAGATATCCCGAGAAATTCCGTGTCGTGTTCATATGGACTAAGTGATGCCTGACTTCCTGGTGCAGACAATGTCACCACGAGGGAATGGTTTGATACACCAAAACTGGTAGCTGCCATCATTTTCGGTGTTACACCACCAGAAATTGTTCAGGTTACACCAAAAGTGGTGGCAGTTGAATTGCCACCGCATCTGATGTTTTGCAAACTTTTCTTTTTTCTAGTGTATACAAAAGAGTATTTCGAATATTGACGAGGGAATTCTTAAATGAACGAGGACTGTCGCTTATTATTTCTACGAAATGTAACCCAGTTTGTTTTAATACACAACTCACTAAATTTTGTCCATTTTAATTAGTTGTCGAGCTTAGAGCTTGTCGGCGTGTAAAACAAACTGAAATCCACAAAATGATTATCGTACAATTTCTCGATGATATTTCTCCTGATTGTGGGCAGTCATAAACGATACCATTCTCTTTCTTACCCGATCTTGCAGAGACTCTATGCCGCGAGATTTCCTTCCATACTCATAGTTCAGGATGTTAAATATTAGTACCTTACAAACTGAGCAGATATAGGTAGTCAGACGATATTTGAATGTGCATATCGAGGACGGGAAACGAACCGATGCACACATGTCGCCTCCAGGGAGTAATTCCATATATGTATGCGAGCTTAATATAATCAGCCCAGGAGCTTAAGTATATCCATTTGCTTATCCAAATTAAATTTTTCTGGCGCTATATACTGCCAGAAAGATATAGTCAGAGCCACCGAAAAGTTTATGCTAAAGACGTGACTGCCATAAGCGTCTTATGGTCAAATATCCAGGTTTATTTGACCATCTCTTTCACGATAGTTTTGACCACCTTTCCCATGACCAGCCACTTTTGTAAGACCGGGAATTCTCATAAAATTACAAAGAACCAAGGAGTGGAATATGGAAACGTGTTTATGACCAATTGTTAATACAAAACATGAACACCATACATGCAGGTAACGTTATTAACTATATCAACTGAATCGCATGACCATATGGCAAGGCAGCGGAGACTGATCTTGGAATGTAGATAAACGTAGTATCACAAATGGAACTTATCAACAACAACAACATAATAATAATAAATACTAAAACTTGATTCAGTATAACTTGACTAGATACCCATATCATTGCTTAATGACACTTTTGGAAAATGTCACATCGCATACTAAAAACGTTGCACTTACTCAGTGCCGCCCGTACTCCATTGTAGTCATTGGTGTAGTGGAAAAATAGGGGCATTTATACCACATGTTGTTTGTGGGTAATGGAGTGATCTCACAAGTGCCCATTCAATATTACGAGGTAAATGCGTGACGTATGGTGAGTTGTTCGTTCGTTAACGTTCGGTGTTTTTTACTTTTCTTTTCAGTATTTTCATAAATATATGTCAATAAGGTACAGAAACTGAGCACAGGTGACTTTTTCATGTATATTAATATATACAAATTTCTTTGGTCCAGTGAATATGAATAGTTTTTCAAGATGATTTTGTTCACTCTTTGGTTCAGTTCTCTATGACATGAAGGCAGAAGAAAAAAATATCTACACATTATTAAGAACTTACATGTACATGTACGATAGTTTAGTAACCAGAGATGCGAGTTTGTTTCTAGAACTTAGAATTCCCGATTTTTTGTTTAAATGAGGTATTATGTTGAATATTCTGAATGATAAGAAAGTAAAAGAAGAGCAAAATTATAGTGAACTGCTATAGATAGTAATAATCAAACGCAAACTACATCAGTGTATTTCCGAGACAGATTCAGTAATAATTTCAAACTGAACCGCACAATGTGTTGAAGAATCTAGGGCCTAAGGAGTATTTATAATACGGGTCAGGTAAAAAAGGAGCGAATGATGGTTTCAATCTAAAACCTGACTTTTTTCTTGATAGGTCATACTTTCCTCACGAAAAGCATATATGAGAGGGGACATAACTGACCGGGGTCTTATTCCTTTTTCACCTGTTCAATAAACAACATTTGGAATTATTTCAATTCACGACCGTGTGAATATAGAAGTTTCGATGACAAGGTGTGTGTTTGATGTAAGTTCAGAAAACCTTGTCTAATCATTTTTCAAGGACATGGATACGAACACTTCGCGATGATTTGACAAAGTTTGACCTGGTAACCCAGAAGAAAATACACACTTCTGGTCCTTGACCAGATGAACGTGAGATATGAAAAGGGTTTAACTTATTCATCATTGATATATGAGGTGATAACAAGATCGCTGCGATGGACAGACAGACGGACGTACATGACAATAACAATACCCTAAGGGCAATTCTGATCGATGGGCAAAATCGTAAAAACAAAATCATAAAATCATCACCATTCCTATTACCAAGTTCAAATAGATCTGAGAATATGGCTTTACATGAGGTAGTCCTTCCCTCATATTTTATGTTAATTACGAAAAAACGGGTCTATAATCGGGTAAAATGCAATACCATAAATTAAGGAGCCGTGCGTCGTGGCGCCGTGGGTTGTAGTATGACAGGCGCCCTTTGTGAGTGCAATCACCCCATGTACACGGGAAATGAAACTGAGAGGCACAGTCTGATTACTGTTTCTAGCTTCATTTCCTCGCTTTGAGAAGCAATGAAAAAGAAAGCAAAAGGAAGAGTGTACCTTCAAAATTAAATGGTTCATGTGACCGTATATATAGGCCAAGAACTTCGTCGTTTCATCATGAAATCAGCAACTGATTGCCTACCATTTTTTGGTTTTGTCCCCGGATGAAGACCGAAACAGGAAATCTGTTCATATTATGTCAGCGAACTCCCGAATCCAATAGGGGACATATTATTCCTGTATACTTTGAATGCTTGTTATATGATCCATTCATAACGTTCACCTGTACAAGGTATATGAATGCCCAAGAATGCTATTCAAGAAAGTTTGTCATCTTCGTACCATCAGCGTTTAAATCCCCCAACCGACAGTTTACATCTATCTGGTTATATGAGATCGGGGGCTAAACAGAATATGAGACGGAAACTAAAAAGAAAACTAATTTGGGTGTTAGGTGTTCGTTCAAGCGACTAAGCACCAACGTTGGATAAAACTGGGACGAGAAAAATACCTTGACGATAACGCTACACACATTATTCCCACAGGCAGTGGTAATACAAGTGTAAAAGAAAATGACAAATTTCTTGAAATTCGTTAAAATGTTATGCATTGCCTTGGAAGAACACCGGTGATATATTTTGTCAACTTGTTCGTTGCGTAACTGATAGAAACCTTAATTGTGATTTGTTTGGAAATCGGTTTCGCTATACAACAACGTTGAACAAAATAAGCACCAACGTCGGATAAAACAGGAACTGCAGAAATAGTACCTTGATGCTGAAAATACAAAATATGTCCTTAATTGGCAGTAGTTATCAAGGAAGCCTTTCGTTTCGGGTGGAGGGTCAATTTTCAATACCTAGTGAAAAATCACATATTCCAGGTTTCTCACAAGAAACAGTTTTACTCGCCACAATCTTCATTGGGATGTATAAAAAACCCCGAATAAAATGTCTTCTTTTCCTGCAAAATGTGCAGCATGAAAAATATATCCTTCCCATTGAAATCTTGAAGTACAGATCTTATGAAATATACTGCAAAGTGCAATGCAATATATATAGAAAATGCTCAAACACTTCATTAAGGTCCCACCAGCAGTTAGCACAGCTTGGTATTAACAAATTATAATAAATTGCATTTCACATCCAAATCCCCATGGAACTGTGATTTGTAAACACAACATCCAATACATATGAGGTAGTCAGACGGGTCTCTGTCTGATACGAGGGAAGTTTCATTGTAACGGTGCAAAGATACATCGTTTTATCGGTTGACTACCAAAAACGTGGCAGAGTTCAGTGGTTCTTCTATCATAATTGTTGGGCTCGTATTTGCAAATTACATTCAGACTGGTGGTTGGACATCTTTGGATATAATTTATACATTATTTGTCAAGCTAAATCATTTTAAATTCTCAGGGTCGGACCTCAATAAACACGATGAAGCAATAAGACATCTTTCTATATATTTTGCGTTGTATTTTCTATCATATTTCATCGGAATTTCCTTCGTAGATTTGACTATAACGGGGATATTTGGCAGACCAGGAAGCCAATGTTGGGGTTATATTTGTGTTCTACATGCTAAGGAAGATTGGAGGAGTGTAAAAACTGTGTTTAATGTGTTCTTGTGAGATTTGAAGTTAGGATTTAACACTTGGAGTTGAAAACTGGACCCTCCACCCGCCTCTTAAAGTACAACCAACGTAGGATGAAATATAGGAGATGCGAAAGAAATATGACTTGATGATGAAACTACAAAATCCTTTCTGGATGAGCAGTTTTTACCAAGGAAGCATTTTGCTCCTTTAAAAGTTATACAGCAGCCTTGAACAAAATAAACACCAACGTCGGATGAAATTGGAGTTACAAAATAAATATAGTTTGATAAAGAAACTGCAAAATACGTTCTCAATGAGCAGTAGTTACCAACGAAGCCTGTTGCTTGTACACAAATGTTGAACAAAATAAGCACCACTGTTGGTTGAAATAGGAGCTGAAAAATATATCTTGATGATGAAATCACAAAATGCATTCTAAATTATCTGCAGTTACCAACGAAGCTTTTCACTTCTACACAACGTTGAACATTAAGCCCCAACGTCTGATGAAACAGAATCATCAGCTGCATGTAAAATAAATAAAACTTGATGATGAAACTACACGATACATTCTCAATGACCAGTAGTTACCAACGAAGCCTTCTGCTTCTTCAACAGTTCTGTCCAATTAAAAGTGGATGTTTGGTTGCCCCTGTAGTGTTTGTGCAAGGCCCTCCACAGCAAGTACATATTGGTCGTGCCTTGGACGTGTGAAAACATAACATTTTCCAGTTTCCCCGAGGAAAACATTTCTATCACCTTTTGAGGATTCAGAGCGTAAAGCTTGTTCAGTTTCAAGTATTTGAAATTGGTCTTTTGCATTAGAATGCCAGTCAGGAAGTAGTCGTCCACCCAAAAGAAAGGTGTGCCGAATGAGACGTTGTAAAGGGTAAGAGCTACGTCGGTGGTAAATAAGAACGCTGATCCTGAACAGTATGGTGGAAAATAATCATGTGGAAATTCCTCCTTTGGCACGTACCACTTGCTTTTCTCGTTTCTAATTACTGCCATTTGAGTCCACAAGTTGCATAACATTACCCCTTGGGCAGTTTTAGGATTCTTCCTAATAGCGTCCATGTAACGCGACAATTGAAATAAATTCACTAGAACATCGTCGTCAGTTTTCAAAATAAACTCAGTATTCCTGCAAAAATTGGATATCCATTTCATGGCAGACACGGCTTTTAACGTCAAATTCCGGTAAGAATCTATGTAGTTCTCTTGTATTATGTCAGAATACCGACTGCTTTCCAACTGTATAGCATCCATGACACTGGTTTCTCGATCAAGGCCCAAGACGAACACGAGTCTCGCTTTGAATTCATTCAACAGTGATTGGTCTCCCCAGGAATCACGGATGGCCAGCCTCTTTTTCACATTCGCCGGGGCCGAATGAACGTAAATGATCAAGGATATGTTGATACCATGGCACACATCACGTGGGTTGATAATATAATCGAAGCTGAGGGGATTAACGGGTACTCTTTCTTTGGGTTGATGCTCGGACGATGTCAGTGCAATTTTATTGCCTTCCACCAAGGTGATATCCGAGGTTTCCATGGACAGAATCCGTCTGCCATCGGAGATTGGTAAACTGGCATCGTCGGGGTAATACGGTCCTGAAGAATCGTGGATATTGTCCAGGACGAGTAAACTCAAAGATACAGTAACCACCATCAATAGCGATATCCTCAATAATGTCGGAAACCTGGGAAACATAGCTACAGTAGGTTTGGAGATAACCACTCCAAACAAATCCTGTCAGCAAAATTCAAGAAATTGCCATGATAGGGTGCAGGATACGTTGTTCATCATGACTGTTTCCCGTTGGAGCCAATTTGGCAGATCCAGTGTATCATCAGGACGTTGGCAGCTAAGTCATTTTGAAATTCAGGATGATCTAACACCTATAAGGAACAAGTGCACATATGGAGCACTCTCTATCACGATCGAATGGTATGCTGTATGATCTCGATACAACGCCTTCACCAAGCCGGCTCCTTTGGTGAACTTACATCGATCAACGCTAGGTTTAAGCAAGCGTTTGACGCGTTTAGCTGTAACGATCTGTGCCTCGATTTGATATATCCAGTCAAACTTCTTCCTATAAAGAGTCATTCGGTATTGGGAGCTCAGAAATCTGCACGACAATCTGGATTCTTCGGATCTCTCTGGAACCAGCAGAGAGGATCTGTACCATTCCGACGCATCTTCCTACTTCGTGGGATCCTTCAATCCTGGAAAGACAATAATATCAGCATCAAGAATTGTGAAATGCGGATCATAAGTCTCATATATTTGTAACATTAACTCTGCTTTAGCACATATTCGCTTGGTACACAAGAAACCAATGGATATAAGAAAACCTGCTTAGTATAATGCAAAGCGATTAATCTAACAAACGGCTTTATGTCAATTCTCATGAACAATTTTCTCATTTTTTTTTTATCTCTTGTAAAACTCGCACTGCTGAAAATGTCGAGCAATATACACGACAATGAGTCTGTACTATGGTGATAGTTCCTTGGAAGAGAGAGGAGGTAACGATGCCAATATTGTTAAGCCTTGAACGTCGAAAGAAATAATGGTAGTATCAAGCACCGTACAATGAAACGTGTCTAAACTGACCCTGATATATACATATAGTTTTCGAATCAGGAAAGTTCAAGATTGCAAAGGTTAAAAAACAATCTTAGAACCAGCAGATTCCTCGTCGAGCTGCCTATCGGAAAGTGCACATTGCTTTCACTATACTCAAATTCTGTCGACAGGGCTCTCTAGTGAACTTGGCATAAAAGTCCATATATGAGCAAAATTTGTGTAAAATTTCAAAAGTGTTTAGCAGGATAGTGTTCATGGACGTATATTACTGATGTTCATGTTTTTATATTCGTTCCCTTTGAAGATAAGCAGGGTCAGTCTGGAATGAAGATGAACAGCATTGTTCCAAAGATAGGGACTATAGTGCTATATTTACTCCTTTTGTTGTGTTCGCACGGATATTGGGACCTATACGCCCTATAAGTCAACACAGTGTCAAAGACCAAGACTCTCAATTTATTCTTTGGCATTTTATTTATATTTCTGCTATTTCCAATCTGATCTGTGATCTTTAAAAACAGATCAAGGTAAGTCCGGAGTGAACTTGGAATAGGCTGCCTCATAAGGCAACGTCGTGCCAAAGATTGAAACGGGCTCAAATTGTCAAGTAGATATACCGTTCATAAGCAAACAGGACTGTTTAGAGCATTAACCTCCGTGATTTTTGGGGAATATGTTATGGTAAGTCTGGATGGAAGTTGACCAACAAGCCTTCGTAAGAATGCATTGGTCCAGTATCTGCCTCTCTCTGTTCTGATATATGGTATCCATCTTCGGAGGCTAGTCCGATTCGCAGTTCAGCTTTGCCAAACGAACCATGGCAGAATTATAGTCACAACTGATGCATGAAAACACGAGCGGACGGAGACAAGAGCAGATGGACACACAGACGAAGGACATTTCCATGGTGATGTGGAACAAAACAAAACTAAAAGAGCACATGTCACTGTCACAGATTTGTCGGCTTACGCAGATGCTGGTTCTGTCACACATCCACCAGCGTGATCAAGCAGGTTTACTTACAACTATCAGTTTTTACGATTTCATCCTACGATTTCATCGTCAGATTGTCGATATTTAATCCTATATCTCATCTGCAGCTGTCTGCGGATTTCCTCTAAAGCTGCCCGTTAATTAGTTGATGCCAAAAGCCAAAAGCTGAAATCGACCCGGAAGTACTCAAATGTTGGCTAATGAATAATTCACGACAATCGTATTCGTGTAGGACATATATATTATCAACCTCCCCACAGCGCGTGCTCCATTACGCAGGCTCCATTACCATCCCTGCCACCAATAGCGGAAGTTGACCTTTACTACGTTGCTATGACGTATAGGGGAAACCAACCAACGCACGGTTCAGTTTGAATCCGGCCGAAAAACTCCTTTAGTGTTGCACATGAGCGAACTACTTTTCATATGCTCTGTCCAGATAAACCGGGAAAATTATCTCCAGATAATTCTTTTTAACGCTAGGTCAACAGAGGTATTATGCAGACTTGAAAAGTAATCGAAATGTTCGGTAAACATCTATTTTACTATATATGATGTCACTTCCGGCGCCATGATGTGCGCGAAGGCCCCGAATCCGGTCCAAAAATCTGACTGGTGGCTGGGGTGTTATTAGACCCCCAGCGAGGTGGTTGATATATTATATCGCCATCTCTTCAATATTGTATCTAGACGATATAGACGCTTATAGAGTCTTTTGTCCGTGTAACCTTGCACAGTTCAATTTTCGTTTTTCGCTTTTGGTTTCTCAAAATCAAAAATTGAAATTTGACCGTCAATTTTCAATTTTCGTTTTTTGTTTTTGTGTTCTGAAAATCAAAAATTAAAATTTGACCGTCAATTTTCAATTTTTGATTCTTGGATTACAAAAACAAAAAACGAAAGTTGATATTTGACAGTAATTTTTCAATTTTCGTTTTTCGTTTTGCTTCACGCAAAAATGAAAATCAAATATTGAAAATTGCCTCGACTTGTCCGTTTTTCGTTTTTTGATTTTAACTTTGACGTATAAATGTTAAGTTCGCATGTGGACGGGTTATGATGTCACTTCCGGTATGACGAGTAGAATAGAAAACGCAAATCGTGTCGTATAAGAGGTGTGGAGCGTGAGAGGCATGTGGCCCATCAGGCCATCCTCGGGAGCCAGTGTATTGATCGATTTGTTAGGGTATCTATACATTGCCATGGTTAGTTGCACACGGTAGTTCTGGATAAAAAAAAGATCAAGGGGTATCGTCTAAATCAAACCAATTGTTGAACAGGTTCAGCTAGCTCATTACTCCAATCCACTAGCTGGACGGTTTGAGATGTGACATCGCTGGCATAACTTTGATGTCAGGCTGAAATCGACATCGAGAGTCAAGGCAAAAACCGCCGGCTTGGGATACCGACATGCTAATTCAAAATAACCTCGGGGGATGAAATGTTCGAGATTGAGGCAACGACTCAAGAACTCACTCGAATCACCAAAAATGTCCAGGTAAACCCTGTGCGGGGATTCACGATTTACCTATACTTGTGAAAATGCACCAGACAGGTCTGGATATGTGGCATCCCGTTGTTCTCAATGGTTATTGGCATTGAGGCCTGAGCCAATCAGAACGCACTCTTAGATTTTCTCATTTCTAAAAATAGATGTTTAGAGCGCTACAAAAGCGAACAGCATTCATGCAGACAACCGCTATTTGCTATTGATTTGAAATATAGTATTTATAAAGATACCAACAAAGATGTAATATCAATAAGAGTAAGCATCGCGGTGATGGACTGCGAAATGCGTACATGGCAAGCGGCCCGTAAATCACCATTTCAAACAAGCACACAATCGCCACGTTCGATGTCAGACGCCTGAATGCTTCAACGCTTCAGGTCCAATCTTCATTCTCTATTTTTGGGACCTGGATCGTTGGAGCGTTCAGATGCCCGTCAACGTTCAGCGTCAAAAACGCTTCAACGCTTTAAGTGTGGGTGTCAAACGCGTCAACGCATCGACGCGGGAAGTTCCTTTGGGGGTTATGATTAGGGTACCCACATATTTATTATACTACCCTACTTTAATGAAACTCCCCTGTGTATCAACCCCGTTGTTCTCCATATAATGCTTCCCACCTGCTGCACGATTGCCTAGTCGCTTCTACACATGCGCAGTTGGCCCATTATATTCTAGCTCGAATGCCTGGCTCCAGGGATCTATAGTGTAGTGAAACTCCCACATCTTTCCCCCTACTGTTTTTTTCCATACCTGCCTAAACAATCCGATTTGCGCTTTCCATACTACTCCGTGGACCGAAAGTGACATCATAAGTCTTGCGCGTGCGCAGTTAACATTGACGAGTCAAAGTTAAAATCAAAAAACGAAAAACGGACAAGTCGAGGCAATTTTCAATATTTGATTTTCATTTTTGCGCGAAGTAAAACGAAAAACGAAAATTGAAAATTGAATGTCAAATTTCAATTTTTGATTTTGAGAAACCGAAATCGAGAAAACGAAAATTGAAAATTGACGGTCAAATTTCAATTTTTGATTTTGAGAAACCAAAAACAAAAAAACGAAAATTGAATTGTGCAAGATTACACGGACCTCTTTTGTCTAGTTATTCTAACCCTATCTTTGTTATGAATTCAAATTGCAATTTTCAGATGGCACCTGTGCCCCGTTGACATATCGCATTACAAAAACGCAGGTCACATATCTATGGTGTTCTATTTGTGCCAATTTGATCTCGCGCGTCGACTTGCAAAAGTCGACGCACGACGCGCGACGCGAAAAGTCGACGTCGTGTTTTGAAACGCGACGTCGCCCTTTCCGTCGCGCGTCGCGCGTCGACTTTTACAATGTTAAAGAGATAGGCCAAAACTCGACGTCGTGTTTCAAAGGCGACGTCGACTTTTGCCCTATCTCATAGCATTGTAAAAGACGACGCGCGACGCGCGACGGAAAGGGCGACGTCGCATTTCAAAACGCGACATCGACTTTTTCCGTCGCGCGTCGCGTGTCGACTTTTAAAAAGTCGACGCGCGACGGACATTCGCGTCGTTTTGTAATGTATTGAGTTGTAATATATTGTATTGTAATGTATGGTATTATTTTGTATTTTATTGTATTGTATCGTATCATATAGTCTTGTTCTGTCTCGTATTGTTTCTTTGTATTGTGATTTGGGGTGTTAATTTCGAAAAAAAAAAAAAAAAAATGTTCACATCTGCGATTTCCTATCCTTGTAGCTTCTGACCGGTGTTGGTACTTTGCTGAGAATTTACTGCAACAAAGCGAGAATGGCAAGATGTATGTTAAATACATGGAGACTATATGTACCACATAATTTATTTGTTTCGCTGTCAGATATGTTATATTGCTGATTAATTTTCGAACACTGGCACCTGTGTTCCACAAAATGCACACCCCTCCATCGCGAGGACAATACGCATCTATTAGCTTGTCAATGTCTTCATATTTCGCCGGACTAATACGTAAAATAAATTCAAGTTTCCAATAATGAACCGAAAGCTTATGTAAGTAACAGTTTTGCAGGAGTAACAGTAACGACTGGAAAACAGAGAAAAACTAATTAATAGCTTGTGTAGCTCAAAGGAAATGTGGGATCTCACTGTTTTCCGGCCGAAAACGAAAGTAAAATGACCCCACATCTCACCTTTACTTTGACAGCATATAGTCACTAGTCTAAAATGGCAGAAAACGAAGCCTTACTATTAACAAGCAGCCAGAGGATGCTAAGTCCCCCGCCAAAATGGCAGCAATATTTATAAGCGCTGTCGGTTTCAGAAGATATTCATGAGGATGGCAACAGCTACTTCACAGGCATAAGAAGCAGAGGGGTCTTTCCACCTTCCCAGGTTTTGAGATCAACTCCGAATGGCTGACTGAATGTTGATTGCTACTGTAATATATTTTCTTTACCATGTATCATGAAAATTATGTAACCGAAATGCAACCCCAAGAGACAACTCATGGCATATTATCTGCAAACTAAATTTGACAAGAATATGAAGGCATCCTCAACCTATTGCCCAGAAACCAAATTTAGACTTTGCCACAAGGAGTCACCACCTGTAGGTGCAAGCAGGCAAAACACAATCCCAAATGACATCTCATGTCATGGTATCAGCATATGAACTTTGAGACTCTGAAGAGGGGTCCTCAAGTTATTGCCGGTACTAGATGCCCACCGGTGTTCATGTTATTTGGGGCGGGTCACATATGAATACAAAATTTGAGAATAATCTGATGAGCAGTTGCCAAATTATTGCCTGGAAACAAATTTTTCTACCAGGAGACGCCACCTGTAGGCAGAAGCGGGGGAAAAATACAATCCCAAGGAACATGGTATCGTGGGGACATCTGCATACCAAATTTGAAAAGAATCCGATGAGGGTCCTCAAGTTATTGCCCAGAAACCAAATTTAGATTTTGACGCCACCTCTAGGTGCAAGTCAGTGAAATGCATTATCAAGCGACATCTTATGTCACGGTACATTCATACAAAATTTGAGAAGAATCCGATGGTCAGTTCTCAAGTTATTACCCGGAAACGAATTTGTGATGTTGCCACCAGGTGGCGCCACCTGTGAGTGCAAGTGAGCGAAAGGCAATCCCAATCAACAGCTCCTGGCATGGTGAATGCATGCCAAATTTGAGAAGAATCCGATGAGCCGCAACGTTTCTCATGTTACCCAGAAAGGTACATATGTAGGATATTTCAAAGAAATTCGATCAAGTGTTTCTAAGTTATCACTTGCAGCATGGAATAATGGAATGAACTCCAGTGGCGCCACCTCCGGGTGGAGTTTGCTGAAACGCATCACCAACGGTGTTGTTCGAAAGTTATCGCTTCCGAAGGATTTGAACAAACATGAACGGACATGCATTAAAGATTGGAACAAGACCCAGTGGCGCCACCTACAGCCGGATCTTGCTGAAACGTAATACCAGCGACGTCTTGTCGCAAAGAATGCAGATGCCAAATTTCGGAGGAATCCGACAAAGCATTTAGAAGTTATTGCTTACGAAGTATTTCCACGGACATGTCCGTGCATGCACGGACACATAGAAGCAAGACCCCAGTGGCGCCACCTACAGGCGGATCTTGCTGAAATGTAATACCAAGAGACGTCTTGTCGCAAAGAATGCAGATGCCAAATTTCGGAGGAATCCGACAAAGCATTTAGAAGTTATTGCTTACGAAGTATGCACGGACACATAGAAGCAAGACCCCAGTGGCGCCACCTACAGGCGGATCTTGCTGAAACGTACTACCAAGAGACATCTTGTCGCAAAGAATGCAGATGCCAAATTTCGGAGGAATCCGACAAAACATTTAGAAGTTATTGCTTACGAAGTATTTGCACGGACATGTCCGTGCATGCACGGAGGCAGAGAAGCAAGACCCCAGTGGCGCCACCTACACGCGGATCTTGCTGAAATGTAATACCAAGAGACGTCTTGTCGCAAAGAATGCAGATGCCAAATTTCGGAGGAATCCGACAAAGCATTTAGAAGTTATTGCTTACGAAGTATGCACGGACACATAGAAGCAAGACCCCAGTGGCGCCACCTACAGGCGGATCTTGCTGAAACGTAATACCAAGACACATCTTGTCGCAAAGAATGCAGATGCCAAATTTCGGAGGAATCCGACAAAGCATTTAGAAGTTATTGCTTACGAAGTATTTGCACGGACATGTCCGTGCATGCACGGACACATAGAAGCAAGATCCCAGTGGCGCCACCTACAGGCGGATCTTGCTGAAATGTAATACCAAGAGACGTCTTGTCGCAAAGAATGCAGATGCCAAATTTCGGAGGAATCCCACAAAGCATTTAGAAGTTATTGCTTACGAAGTATTTGCACGGACATGTCAATTTGACCGTCAATTTTCAATTTTCGTTTTTCGTTTTCGGTTTCTCAGAATCAAAAATTGAAATTTGACATTCAATTTTCAATTTTCGTTTTTCGTTTTACTTCGCGCAAAAATGAAAATCAAATATTGAAAATTGCCTCGACTTGTCCGTTTTTCGTTTTTTGATTTTAACTTTGACGCATCAATGTTAACTGCGCACGCGCAAGGCTTATGATGTCACTTTCGGTCCGCGGAGTAGTATGGAAAATGCAAATCGGATTGTTTAGGCAGGTGTGGAGCACAATATGGAAAGATATGGGAGTGTCACCATACTATAGATCCCTGGAGCCAGGCATTCGAGCTAGATTATAATGGGCCAACTGCGCATGTCCAGAAGTGAGTAGGCATTCGTGCAGTAGGTGTGAAACATTATATGGAGAACAACACTGTTGATACACATATGAGTTTCATTACAGTAGGGTAAAATATTAAATACGTGGGTACTCTAATCATAACCCCAAAAGGAACTTCCCGCGTCGATGCGTTGAAGATTTTGACGTCCGCACTTAAAGCGTTGAAGCATTTTGGCGCTGAACGTTGACGGGCATGTAAACGCTCCAACGATTCAGGTCCCAAAAATAGAGAATGATGATTGGACCTGAAGCGTTGAAGCAGTCAGACGTCTGGCATCAAAAGTGACGTTTGTGTGCTTGTTTGAATGATGGTTTACGGAACGCTGGCCATATACGGATTTCGCGGCCCATCACCGCGATGCTTACTCTTATTGGTATTAACTCTTTGTTGGTATCTTTATGCATACTATATATATTTCAAATCAATAACAAATAGCGGTTGTGTGCAGGAATGCTGTTCGCTTTTGTAGCGCTCTAAACATCTATTTTTAGAAATGAGAAAATCTAAGACTGCGTCCTGATTGACTCAGGCCTCAATGCCAATAACCAATGACAAATGCGGGATGCCAGCTATCCAGACCGGTCTGGTGCATCTTCACAAGTCCAGGTAAATCGTGAATCCTCTCACAGGGTTTACCCGGACATTTTTGATGATTCGAGTGAGTTTTTGAGTCCTTGCCTCAATCTCGAACATTTCATCCCCCGAGGTTATTTTGAATTAGCATGTCGGTATCCCAAGCCGGCGGTTTTTTGCTTTGACTCTCGATGACGATTTCAGCCTGACATCAAAGTTATGCCAGCGATGTCACATCTCAAACATGGCAGCTAGTGGTTTGGCGCAATGAGCTTGCTGAGCCTGTTCAATAATTGGTTTGATTTAGAGGATACCCCTTGATCTCTGTTTTATCCAGAACTACCGTGGGCAACTAACCAAGGCAATGCATAGATACCCTAACAAATCGATCAATACACTGGCTCCCGAGGATGGCCTGGTGGGCCACATGCCTCTCACGCTCCACACCTCTTATACGACACGATTTGCGTTTTCTATTCTACTCGTCATACCGGAAGTGACATCATAACCCGTCCACGTGCGAACTTAACATTGATACGTCAAAGTTAAAATCAAAAAACGAAAAACGGACAAGTCGAGGCAATTTTCAATATTTGATTTTCATTTTTGCGTCAAGTAAAACGAAAAACGAAAATTGAAAATTTACTGTCAAATATCAATTTTCGTTTTTTGTTTTTGTAATCCCAGAATCAAAAATTGAAAATTGACGGTCAAATTTCAATTTTTGATTTTAAGATCACAAAAACAAAAAACGAAAATTGAAAATTGACGGTCAAATTTCAATTTTTGATTTTGAGATTACAGAAACAAAAAACGAAAATTGAAAATTGACGGTCAAATTTCAATTTTTGATTTTGAGAAACCAAAAACGAAAAACGAAAATTGAATTGTGCAAGGTTACACGGACCTTGTATGATTCGAGATAAAATGCAACGTGGCGCGTTTTATCAGGAGACATTCATCAGGATGTCTCCAGAATGTAAGATCTCACAGTTCCATTGAGCTACACAAGCGATTAATTATTTTCCCTCTGTTTGCCAGTCGTTACTGTTAATCCTGCAAAATAGTTACTTACATACGCTTTTGTTCATTATTGGAAACTTGAATTTAATTTACGTATGAATAGTAACACATT
This sequence comes from Hanleya hanleyi, assembly GCA_036873755.1. Lineage (NCBI taxonomy): Eukaryota > Metazoa > Mollusca > Polyplacophora > Lepidopleurida > Hanleyidae > Hanleya > Hanleya hanleyi. The sequence goes on from JAVTVY010053576.1 coordinate 85,925, forward strand.
GACAAGCTAATAGATGCGAATTGTCCTCTCGATTGAGGGGTATGCATTTTGTGGAATACAGGTACCAGTATTCGAAAATTGATCAGCAAAAAAACATTTCAGACAGCGAAACAAATATATTATGTTGTACATAGTCTCCATGCATGCAAAATATCTTGTCATTCTTGCTATCTTGCAGTAAATTCTCACCAAATTACCAACACCGGTCAGGAGCTACAAGAATCGAAAATCACAGCTGTGAACATTATAGTAAAACATGCTCCCCAGACATGCGCACTTTTGTAAACCAAAAGGCGACGCGCGACGCGAATGTCCGTCGCGCGTCGCGCGTCGACTTTTAAAAAGTCGACGTCGCGTTTTGAAAGGCGACGTCGCCCTCTCCGTCGCGCGTCGACTTTTACAATGTTAGGAGATAGGGCAAAAGTCGACGTCGACTTTTAAAACACGACGTCGAGTTTTGGCCTATCTCTTTAACATTATAAAACCCGACGCACGACGCGCGACGGAGAGGGCGACGTCGCCTTTTAAAACGCGACGTCGACTTTTTCCGTCGCGCGTCGCGCGTCGAGTTTTGATTCTTCAAAAAGGCGACGCACGACGCGCGACGCGAAAAGTCGACGTCGCGTTTTGAAAGGCGACGTCGCCCTCTCCGTCGCGCGTCGCGCGTCGACTTTTACAATGCTAAGAGATAGGCCAAAAGGCGACGTCGACTTTTGAAACACGACGTCGAGTTTTGGCCTATCTCTTTAACATTGTAAAAGTCGACGCGTGACGGAAAGGGCGACGTCGCGTTTCAAAACACGACGTCGACAAATAGAACACCATACATACATACAGCTGTTGTTTTATGATTTTGCTTTCCGGCTGTATTCAAATGAATATGTATGAGGATATTTTCTGTTGTTGATTATTGCTACTGCTAGTCATCAAGCATGATATACGGAAACCATGCACGCATTCAATACTGATGCACAGTAAGAATAATGAATCACGATAATTAACTGAGAATCTGATTACATATACATGTATAACTGGGAAATGAGCCATGCAGATAACCTGACTGTTAACGGCCGAATAGTAAATGATGTATGCGATAAAACAACTGACAACGCACACCACACCAAACATAAAACAGCCACATACATAGAGTCCATCGCTGAGAAATAAATGGAATACCAGAATATGAATGTTAGGATTAATCGATCAGCTGTCAAATTTTCACATCATGACTTGGTAAAAACAATATGGAACAAAACTATAAGATTCTTGAGCTTTGACTAAAGCGCGTTTTCCCAATATATCACTTGTTGAATTCTAACATTTACAATGTCTTTTTTCAATTCTGCATGTTCCCGTGAAACAGATACATCTATGACGGGCAATGATTATGTTAACGAATATAAAATCATTTCTTACCTAAAAGAGTGAAGAGCAGAGCCAAAATCAACGCTGACTGGCGTCAGTACTTCACATGTTCATAATTCCTGACCTCCTGCTATATATACCGTGTATATCGTAAGCTATACGATGGGTTCTTATTTACAGTCAACCCCTTCTACTCATTCACTCCTTATTTACAGTCAATACTTTGCTGTTATTGACTATAAAAACATTCGCCGCGATATGCTAATTTCTTCCTGTAGTTCTGTATATGGTTCTGATAATATACAGGTCATTCGTTCCATGCATTCCAAACTGACGATTTGAAAACCGCCCAGACAACGTTCAGGGTCAATTCGATAACCCAATATAGTCAGTAAAACATCTGTGCAAAGAAGCCGACCATGACCGATCGAATCAACGAAAACTGAACCATATACTCTTTGGTCCGTGTTCGACTTTTTTTGCCACGGCAAACCGACTTGAACCAAGTCAATTAATTTCAATCAATGAAAATCCTACTCTGTAAAAAGAAGTTGAGTGAAATTTCACTCACGTAAGAGTGGAAATTCATCCCACTAAAGTTGAGTGAAGTTGAGTGAGTTATCCACCCAAACTTGAGTGAATTTCACTCAACTTGAGCGGTATGAATTTCAACCCTTACCTGAGTGCACTTTTCACCGTAAATTCGCTGTAAATGTCTCTGTAGGATTTTAGTTTCCAGTATTGAAGGTCGCATCTGGGGTCCTCGGGTAACTGCTCAATCATATATAATGGCGCTTCAGCCAATGGATTGTCAATGCCGTTTTGTATAATGTATTTATAGGGGGGGAGGGGGAGGGGGGTAATGTCCCACTCCCGGTTATTTCACTCATATGGTGATGACAGCCAGTTTGGTTGGTGAACGAGGGAAGCCGGAGTACCCGGAGAGAAGCACCTCGTCGGCAAGCAACTGACAAACTTTTACAGCGGAGCTCGAACCCGGTGTTTATAGCTAAAGAACAGTAACCCTTAAAGATGTAATCAGCCTCAAATCTAGGCTGGAATCGATCTCTCTCAAACTCCGCGAAAGTGGCATATGTTACGACAGGTACAAAATTAAACACATTTGTCCATAAACAAATCAACTTGTTTCCACCATTCAGGAGAAATAGAAGGAATTTGTCTTTAAAAATAAACGGCATGACATGCCGTTTATTTTTTCGACGGCCGTGTCAACAAGCGTTTACACGTGTGGTGCATTCTGCCTACGTATGCTCTGCCACTCTAACGAACCTGAGGCACGAGCACAGGCCCGCAAAACAAGAGTTGGGGGTGTGGGCGGTGGTATTAGGGTGAAGTGTCGAAATATGGGGTCTCTATATATAACCCCATATTTATATAAAGCATGGGGTTATATATAGAGACCCCATATTTCGACACTTCACCCTAATACCACCGCCCACACCCCCCAAAACTCTTGTTTTGCGGGCCTGTGGGCACGAGCCATGACGTCATCCCATGTCTGCAGCTGTTCAGCATTCAATTTCGTGAGCGTCGCTACGTCACTCACACGTCACGCAGTGACGTCATTTTCCTCTCCACGCACAGCACATATTCAATGGCGAAACAGAAAGCCAGTCGAAGCGGACATATTCTTGCATTCGAAGATATTCTTGCATTCGTTGTATATGGCAATGCCACTATCATCAAATATAATACCTATGACGCTTTAGCAAACTTCGCTGCAAAAAAACAGACGGGAGAGAGTTTACAAAATCCATCAATTTTGAGGCTGATTACATCTTTAACATATAGGGAATACGGTTGGTTGGTTGGTTGTTTGAATTTTAACGTCGCACCTAACCATATGGGTCACACTAGGGAATACGGAGTGTCATGGAGTGTCATTTCTGACTTATGTTCATTTTTACAATGTTACAACCCTTCGTTATTACACTGTAACAGGAAGATGAGTCCAGTAAAAATACTGCATCTCGGTTTCACGGTACGGTTTGGCGGACTATTCCATTAGTGAAACACAACCTAATATAATATAGGACGAATCACGTGATTGTGTGATCGCCATTGTCTCTTCAATGCATATCTGGATATGTTTACGAATGGTAAATGAAGGCATGAGTAGCAAATTACAACAAATGACAAGCGGATATATCAACATCCGTATCAGTTTATTATATGTGAAGTATAATGATATCATGTATGATATACTCGGTGGGTATTAACTTTTAATTGCTTCCGCCTACATTTCAGCATTCGTAAAGTTTAGCAAATAGATACATTGGAAACCTACTCTAAAAGCAAAATACACGACTTGAGATTCAGGGTCACTGGATACCACCTTTACTCCGAGAATGATATCTGAGATCATATAGCGACATAAAACGGCAGCTTTTGGAGATTTTAAATCATAGAAATGACCATGCATGTCAACAAGAATATTATGCATCGATGTGAAAGGAATCCCAGTACATTTAGACCCATCTTCACATTTCCGCCACGTGTAGTGTTCGGTTAATTGTATATGCGAAGATGATTTAGACCAACTTTCAGTGTTGTTCCATAGGATATGCTATTATTGGTAGACTTTGAAACAATTGTGTTGTTTTAACACAATGTTGTGCTAAAACGGCTTCACCACAACATGTTTTGTTGATTCTAACACAATTTGTGTTATTTTCAACAAAATTCTGGCGCTAAAACAATCTAATTAAACTTAAATCCTGGCTGCTACTCCATTTGGATATGTCGCTTGTATATAACGACGTATACGATTGGGGAGAATGGATATATAGGATATTAATTTATTAAGACTGGTGCTAAAATGGCTTCAACATTTTTTTCTTTCTTTTTTTTTGCAGTTTATGTGGTAGGAAAACAGTTGGTCTAAGAAGAATGTGCCTTTCAAATGGCTTGGACAGCTATATCGCTTACGTACCCCCAACAATCGCATGCTGGTATAAATGGAAATTTAGCCCGTTCCGAATTTTGCCCAATCTTTCAACCAAGCTAAGGCTTTTAGAAACGATAGTCTCTCATATATGGAAAGTGCATGGAGGAAAACTGCTGGCCTATATGATGAACTTAAGTATTATGCCTTTATCGGGTGAGCTGACATTCGTTATACAATACAGTGACTCCAGCTGTATAAATAATAGGTATATATTTATCTACCTTTATTATCATATCAACATGTGTTCATATATGTATTCATTATTCCTACGAAGTAGGCTACAGATCGCAAATTGTCCGGTAATGAGTCAGTGAGTCCATACGAATCCTTTCGTCGGCAAAATAAGGAGAACCATTGACATTAGAACCTTTATTTTTGGCATGAACGTGCATTAGGGCATTGTTACCAGCAAGTTCTGATCTGAAATAATTCTGATTAAAATTAGATTTATAATTAACACTTCAGTATATTGTTATAGATATATGTAAACTGTAGCCTTTAACGTGTATCCTATTTCACATCCAAACATTTCATCATTGACCACATCAGGCTTCAAATTCAGGTCAAATTATCCACTGATGGTGAAGTATCCTACATCAACCAATTAAGTCAGTCTGGTGCAATAACCCAGCAGAAGAAAGAAAGATGTGGTATCATCCTTCAGATTAGTCTGTGTGAGCAACAATGATAAAAGTTTACTGAGGGTGAAACAAAGCCATGACGGCTGTTTAAAGGGTCTTAATTTATTTTCTTTGGGTAGAATTTAACTAGATAAAGTAACTTTGATCATCATGTGAAAATATGAGGACATACTTTGGGTTTTTTTTGTACCTCTTGAATATTGACTATATATCACACTTGGATATAATTTGAACAAAATTACATGTGTAAACAAAATATGTCTAAATTTCTCTTGTCATTTCAAATCTTGATCCATTTTGATTCCTTGATTAGGGGATACAGAATCACTGCCACGGAGTGTGTTGGTGTGTCACAGCAATGCAATTCCGATTCACACAACGAAGCTGAGGTGGTTTAACGTTTATCAATGAAGAAAATCACCGATCAACCGCCATAGAATATAATGTGAAACAAGAAAACCGGAATAGTACATTCATCAGATTGCCGATACCCAAAATGTGTTGTCTCATATATCTAGATAACAACGTGATGTAGAGACGCTATTTATTCGTCTTTGTACCGGTTATGCTCAGGAGAATGACATAGAATCATTATTATCTTGTGCACAGAAGGTGTTGGTCTTGAGTTGAATTACCGTAAACTACATAAATGCTACCTTTCTACCATAGTACTATATATAAAAATTTGCTGTATTGTTGGGAAAATAATGTGATTCAAAAAGTTGTTTTGATCCTGGACAAGGGCACTGAAAACCATTAAAGAGATGTAAATGTATTTTCACACGAAAAGCTTGAAATCTACTGAACCTATATTATTCAATCTGTTTCCTTTAATTAAAAAATTGTAAAATTAAATCGGCGATCGTTATTTATTTTGGAATGATTAGGAGACTGTTACCAACAAGTTCTGAGCTGACCTACTTTTGATGAAAATTTCTGGTGATTTTTGATGAAAATCACTGGCGATTCTGACTTGGGCGGTGCCCATCTTAATATAGGCAGGATTTCAACTGGGGGTGGGGATTTCCAAGAGTTCAGTTCGCGTCGATTCCTAATGCCTACTGTACTTCGTAGGTCCTGTGACGTTAGTCACACTGCTCATGTGTTATTACAATCGCTGCATAATGGCAATACATTTATTTTATCGAGTCAAATGAATACTTGGTCTAGATTTTACTATACATGCATGTAACCGTCAAAATCCATATAAAGTTTCCATCGACAGGACTTCAGTATACTGTGGCATTTTGACCGATAAACCCCATTTTACCCCTATAGTCTCTACTTCCAGCGTAGCAATTGGGAAACTTTTAACTCTAGCTGTGATAGGTGAATACAGGGTGGGAGCGTGGCATTCCTATCACAGCTCAGAGCAGAGGTAGGTTAAAATGTGGCGATGAAAGCTGGCCTTCCGAAAAGTGCATTTTGATACAGTTTGACCGACCTGAGCTTCTCTGACCATGCACCATCTCTCATGACTGTTTTGATGCTGACAAAATGCGTTCAAATGTGTGGGAAAAACATCGACTAATTTTCCCGTTTTGGCGCCTTTTGGACATGTTGTAATAATATGACCTACGCTATTTTTATATCGTGACCTTTCTGATCACGTGAATAAACACACGTCGCTATTGGTTTAGATTCGACAAGGATCTATTTCTGATGACGCGAGCAAAAAGGTCAACCACATTCTGTGCATGCATGTCCCTGTCAACTGTGGAGAAAGAAACACAACGGTTTTGTTGACAAAATCCGTGTTTGAAGGCAGATTCCATCTAATTAAAGGGGTCACTATGTAACTCTCCCATTCAATTCATATACACTATTGAATATACAGTATGATAGGGTCAAAAGTGAAAGTAACTCGACTAAAGGTGAGATGTTCACCGAATTTCCAAGGAAGGTAACCCGACTTGAAAGTTTTTATCAAAAACATATATATATTTTTTAAAAATGTCCCTTCCTGTAGCTACGGGCTCCACTCCCATACAGCCACAGGAAAATGATACGCCGCCTAATCATCCCTCAAATGAGGGCGGGCGGTGGATCGCTTAGTACCACTCATTCTAGAAATTCTTCTCGTGGGAGTAGCAAAGAATCGAACTGATATCCATGTTTGTGAAGAAATACTTAGCTCCACAGGCAGAATTAGACTCGGTCACTGTGAGTTTCAGAGCTTCCAGGAATTAGTATTGTCACAATTTTATACAATGAATTGGCTAAGCTTTCGAGGTATCTATATTGATTTCAATGGCATGGCGTCATTATTTAAGTCATTTAATTGGATAACGAACCAAACATACACGATTCTGTCAATAAGAAAAAAACAAACAAGTTCAGTCGATTTTCGATTTTAAATCTCTATATCAGACATCAGTTCTGATTTTCAGTGAATAAATACAACAATTTAAAGGTCATACAAGCCCTCAAAATGAATGAGATGCAGAATGTCCTATATCAAATCAAGATAGATGAACGTGTAAACTAACATTTCGAGGCGGATTGTATACTGGTTACATAAACACGTGTGGATCTTTTCGTAGAAGATTTCAAGCTATCTCGAACAAATATCTGTAGAATATAAACATCCTCGCAGTGAAAGGCCCGCAGGGCCAGCACAGTATGCCTACCATACACTCAAGTTCTGTCGGACCCATTCACTGAATCTTGGAATGTACTAAGAAAACGTTGTCCACATCCATCCTGATTCTGGAACAACATGTCTTCAACTTATTACCTTTTATTGGTCCTCATATCATGATCTTTTTAGTGCTAGCTTTTACTCTTTTCTGAATGTGCATACCGGCACCGTAAGAAATGTCTAAATAAAAATAATATCGAAACAAAATTACAAACTAAGAGATATTGCAATATCATGGGTTCAAAATAGAGCCGTTTGATTTCAGATTGGTTCCTGAATATACGAAACGGTTAAATATATAACCGAACTAGTGAGAATTGTTCCAATATACCCGATTGGCGAATAATAGTTCCTATGTTTCCATGTTTGGCATGAAATGTTCAACAGCGGAAAGTGACTTTATATCTGAAACCAAAGATATGTTGCATGTGTAACAAAGCAGGAACAACAGCCCATGCATGCACCCAAAGCACCTCAATGCATATACCGATATTGCACGTTATACGATACACTGTGTTGATGGGTCGTAGTTGGCTACACACATTAAATCGATATATCTCAAGACCGAGTTCGCCTCACTAGCAATGATTCTCGCAATTGTGATCAATATTACATTGAACTTACCTTGTAGAGGCAGACAGTCAGACAGATATCACAACCTGATCACCAGTCACCAATGTGCGAGCACAAGGTGTTTCCAGACTCGAAGGTTTTACAATTTGGATTCATTCACAAAAAAAAACCCCATTACGTTGGTATCACGACTTTTGCATTGATCTGGGTTTGCTGGCTATCTCCGTCTGATGAATTATTCACAGTCCGAAGGCCTTGGAACTTGTCAGAATCAATCACCGAGCTGCTTTAATAGAGAACCGAGGAGAGGAGACCCTTATTCGATGTCGTACCGCGTCAGACTACATGCCTTTGGACCAACTTGGGGTTCTTGGAAATCATTGCGGGTTAATTCCGGTTCCGCGGCTTTCTTCATAACCGGAGCACATCGTACACATATTTTCGCTAATACTGATACGGAAGCCATGCGCTAATCAAGTTCTATGAACAGCTCATCTGTAAACCACAGGTCTATCAAATGAGTATAAAGTGCGGATGCACACAGTACGAACGGTCGCTTTTCTGGTTACCATGGTAATCAGGAAAAATCCAGGAAAGGAAAGGCTTTGGCGTCATCTTCGGGTATAGATCTGAGTATAACACATATATGAAGCCATGCCTTCAGCGAGAAACACTGAACATTCTGCCAAGCACATATATTTAACATCCCCGTATGGATTTCCTGAAGATCTAACGCGTTTGTCACTGTCGTTTAATTGCACACATAAACTGATGCATGGGTTAGTATAGAATTTTGGCAGCTTATCCTGGACACTTGTTAATGACGGAGAATGAGGGAATTGTCAGAAGGCAAGTCTCCAATGCTCTCTCCATGCCAGGCTTTTGTGTGTTTGCCATGCAGTACGCCATTCCAGGCGGCCTCGCTGGCACAAAATCGGCTCTACAGTCCAACCTTGGACATTCCGTGTTGAAAAATCAATACTCCTGCGCGATTCTGTATATTTGATTTGCCTGGACGTCTGTCCTTCTCTAGCGCCGATACCGCCAACCAGAGGACCCGACGGCCTAAACTGTATACCGAGATCATCGAGCATGAAATTGATCCTGAGCACTATTATTCACTCAGCTTATATGCACGTAAACTGGAAACTGTATACGATATGGCATTCCATGAAATATAGTTCGTAATAACAATATAATTAATCCTATCAACCCGTTCAGAATGGCTAGAAAACCGAACGCTATTAATAACTTTCATTATTACAGGCCAACTGCCGCCATGCAGTAACCCTTCTTTGCTTCAGTGTTCGACTTTTAAAAGGCATATACCACAACCGATTGATTCAATGATTAACCTTATGGGTTTGGGTGATAACATGTAGGGTCGTATGAAAGGTTATTTCGATTGTTGACTACCAGGATACCAAACGCCGGGTATGACGCCACCAGATAACGGTGCCGTGTATCAGGACTAAACACGAACTTCTCCATTCAGGTATCTTCGTGAAGTTTATATTTTAGGGCAAAAGCGAAGCCCGCACCCTAAAATTTATGAACTTTCCCACACTTAACCGTGCCTAAAATAACCAGAGCACGCCTATGAAAACAATATTATTATTCTATTGCACTACTCAAATTGATTATCAACAAAGATTATAATGAAAGGCTGAAAATATATTTCAAACTTTGACAACCTTTCTCCCCTTTGTTGGGGAAAAAACTCGTCCAGTAATGTTGGCCCGATGCTCCCGTCTGCGTTGGCATCGTGCCAAAGTCAGTGGACGAGTTTATGTGGTCTCTCAAATGGATAATTATTCTGTCAGCTGAGCCTGGCTTTGTGGAACATACTCGGATTTAGGTCTATTCGTGTCCAGCAGGTCTATTCGTGAAAACAGCAGTTAAACTTGACAAAGAAAATCCATCTTGTAATTTATTTGTGTGTTTATTCGATTGTATGAAGCAGACGACCCCTTCCTCTCCCGCGTTGTAAAATAGAATCTCCCAATGAGCACCTGTACTTGACACATGTACATTTCACATAACCGTGCTAAAACATTCAATAATTGCACGGTTAGCAGGTTGTTATACTATGTCCATGAATAACACCCGTGTGACAAAGAATGAGTGAGTAGGATTTTAACCTAGATTTCAACAATTTTGCAGTCATATTACCAAGACCCAGTAACATTATCCATGTGGCAGAGAAAAGGCATTCATACCGCATATAGGGGTCCGTGTAATAGTTAACAATTCATCTTACAAAATTGAAGGTAGAAAGATGGAAAGCTCTACATCGCTCCCGTATTCGAGCTATTCATCGTGCGAAATTGAAAGTAGAAAGATGGAAAGTCGCTTCCGTGATCGAGCTCTCCATCTCGCAAAATTGAAAGTAGAAAGATGGAAAGCTCTACATCATCCCCATATTCCAGCTTCCCAAATGAATTCGTGATATAGGAATACCAGAGTCACACTTTGTTAAAATTCCCCCAATATGGATGGATGGATGAATTTACTTCAGCACTCCATCGTGGTACGATGGGTATACTGGCCATGCAGGACATGCCGTGCAACCCGTTCCCCCACACCCCCCTACACATGGTCCCTTGCACCCTCCACTCAAAGTTTCTCAAATTTGGCGATACATATCGCATGCTGATAGCAAAATACGAACGTAGCGTGCAAGATCTATGGCGCTACGTTTCGTAACTTGTGTCTAATTCCGCTTAACCCGGGGCTAGGGGCCGTATGAACCCATGTACTTCAAGATCCTCATGGTACTCATATGAACAGTCACAATCAAAGCGTGACTGAGATACATGATTCTTTAGATGACGACTTTACAACGAATATTATGGATTAAGAATACTGATCAGCGATACGGATTTGATATTTTTGGAACATCATGATGTCTTGCCGGCATCATTGAAAACTGTTGACCGCTTCTCTCTTGCAGGAAACAAGCCTATGTTTATGTATACTATGATTGTCTTTCTGAATTTGGTGCTAATACTGTTATATGGAATATGGAATAGGTCTTTGGATTATGGACGCGGATATTCTCTAATGGACGACGGCTGGATTATGAATGACGGACTAGACGCTTGTAACAGAGACGCTGGCAACCGCCCCGCTATTGTCCTTGACTAATATACTCGCCGGCCCATAAGTCGACCCACTTGGCTACTCGAACTGTGCGCACTTGCGCATTTTCCACGAAAAATGGAGAAACAGCTGATACGGACTATCTGGGACAGGTTCAATGTTCAGTTTACTGGATCACCAGAAATTAGCTATAGCTGCCATCTTGAGAAAAAAGGATGTTTGCTTACGATATATAATTTTGGAAATAGGCCTATGGATTAAGCAAGTGATAAAATATATTTTATAGGAAAGCTTAGGACCACGCCGAAATTGTCGAATTTGTCGAGGAATTTGTTAAATGTAAAAAATCTGTCCCTTGTCCGAAATACCTGTCCACTGACCATACCACAACAATTCGTGGGGCTGTATATAATTTTACGTTCAAAGCCAAATTTTTCCGCTATTTCTAAGAGAAGCTGCATCTGTTTTCTAGATTCGGCTAACAGAGTATGTCAGTAGTAGGGAGCCGGGATTTCGAGCATTGTTTTCCAGGGAAATAACTCTGTTTTGTGGAGGTCACGTGGAGGGGGCGCCACCAGCTCAAGAGACAAAAAACTACCTCCAACACAGAAGAGTTCCAATCTAGGGGGAGGTAACTCTGGGTCACCATAGTTTCGGCAAAGGGCCCCTGGGCATGTATTCTTCCGCGGTGATGCGGTCTGGCGGTGATGCGGTCGCGGGAAAAAGCTTCCGCGGAGAAAAAGTATTCCCCAGACTTCAAATACGCTGCATGGTCCGATGGGGTCGAGTGAGGTATCAAAGTGAAGCATTCGTGAATTGGCACCCAGTCATGGGTGGGTGCATGTAAAATTAGGATTTTTTCCCGAAACTATAAAAAGCGGAACACGGACTTTACCCCTAAAATAGGGGAAAACACCTATCAACCCTAGACAAAAGGGCTAATATCGGTCCCGGGCTTATTGGGACCTGCCTATCAAGTCAATGGGGTGGGTGCATGTAAAATTAGGATTTTCCCCCGAAAATATAAAAAGCGAAACACGGACTTTACCCCTAAAATAGGGGAAAACCCCTATCAACCCTAGCCAAAAGGGCTAATATCGGTCCCCGGGCTTATCGGGGCCTGCCTATCAAGTCAATGGGGTGGGTGCATGTAAAATTAGGATTTTTTCCCGAAACTATAAAAAGCGGAACACGGACTTTACCCCTAAAATAGGGGAAAACCCTATCAACCCTAGCCAAAAGGGCTAATATCGGTCCCCGGGCTTATTGGGGCCTGCCTATCAAGTCAATGGGGTGGGTGCATGTAAAATTAGGATTTTTTCCCGAAACTATAAAAAGCGGAACACGGACTTTACCCCTACAATAGGGGTCTGTATTATACAATATAAGGCAAAATGCCTGTATGGGGTATGGGGATGGTCAATTTTTTTCGTGGGCTTTACTATGGCTTGTGGGGTCTCGTTTTTCTCGTTTCGCCAAGAAAATGACAATGGGACGGGTCCCGGAGCGAATCGGTGAAATTTTTGGGAAAAGTCACCGAGGTCTGTATATAGGCTCATACTGGCTATATGGGGGGGAGGGGGAGGGCTGGTCAATTTTTTGTGGGTGTTACTATGGCTTGTGGGGTCTCGTTTTTCTCGTCTCACCAAGAAAAACACGATGGGAGGGGTCCCGGAGCGAATCGGCGAAATTTTTGGAAAAAGTCACCGAGGTCTGCATATAGTCCATACTGGCTATGGGAGGGATAGGTCCATCCTGGGAAATTCCCACACGTTCATTGTGATATGGGTTGTTTGGTCTTGTTTTTCACGTCTCGTCATTTAGAACACAATGGGAGGGGTCCCGGAGCGAATCGGTGAAATTTTTGGGAAAAGTACCGGGTAGGCCTCTATATAGGCCTATAGGCTGGCTATACGGGCGTATAAGTTCAACCCCGGGAATTCACACACGTTCATTGTGATATGGGTCGCTTGGATTTGTTTTTCACGTCTCGTCATTTAGAACACGATGGGAAGGGTCTCGGAGCGCAACGGTGAAATTTTTGGAAAAGTACCATATAGCCCATATAGTCCCATACTGGCTATATGGGGGTACAGGTTCAACCTGGGAAATTCACATACGTTCATTGTGATATGGGCTGTTTGGGTTTGTTTTTCACCTCTCGTCATTTAGAACACGATGGGAAGGGTCCCGGAGCGAAACGGTGAAATTTTTGGAAAAAGTTCACCGAGGCCTGGGTAGGCCCATAGGCCTATACTGCATGGCTATGGGGGTATAGGCCCATACGGGGTGGACGTTTGGGGCCTAGGTGAGCCCCTAATGATCCTATGATGTCGTATGAGGTCTTATTTTGAAGCTGTCGTGGAGGAACATCCGACTGGACTAATGGTTCGTCCGTTTTCAATAGTCTGCGCATGCGCAGTCTGGCCGTAGTATAGAAAGCAGGCATGTTGGGGGGTATGTGGGTGTGTGTTTGGGGAAGAGATGGACCGCCATGGGTCCGAATGGGTCCTGGAAGGTGTCAAAGTGAAGCTTGTGTGGTTTAGAGTCAGAATGGCGTGTTTTTAAGTGCAAGTCGCGTCAATCTGCGCATGCGCAGTTGGTTGTAGTAAGTAAAGTGGCCATTTTGGGGCAGTACAGGAAGGTATTTGGGGTCGAGATGGACCATCCTTGGTCCGAATGCGTCCTGGGAGGTGTCATGTTGTAGCTCTCGGGGTGTAGACCCCGATTTGAGGGATGTTCACGTCATCTGTGACGTCATTGGTGACGTCATCAGTACGAGTAGTAGCCAAAGTGAACATTTTGGGGCAGGGAAGGAAGGTATTTGGGGTAGAGATGGACCATCCTTGGTCCGAATGCGTCCTGGGAGGTGTCATGTTGTAGCTCTCGGGGTGTACAGCCCCATTTGAGGGATGTTCCCGTTATCTGTGACGTCATCGGTGACGTCATCAGTACGAGTAGTAGCAAAAGTGGCCATTTTAGGAAAGTGCAGGAAGATATTTGGTGTAGAAATGGACCCTCCTTGGTCTGAATGTGTCGTGCGGGGTGTCATTTTGTAGCTCTCGGGGTGTAGACCCCGATTTGAGGAATGTTCACAGCATCTTTGACGTCATCGGTGACGTCATCAGTACGAGTAGTAGCGAAAGTGGGAATTTTGGGGCAGTGAAGGAAGGTATTTGGTGTAGAAATGGACCATCCTTGGTCCGAATGCGTCCTGTGGGGTGTCATTTTGTAGCTCTCGGGGTGTAGACCACGATTTTAAGGGATGTCCACAGCATCTGTGACGTCATTGGTGACGTCATCAGTACGAGTAGTAGCAAAAGTGGGCATTTTGGGGCAGTAAAGGAGGGTATTTGGTGTAGAGATGGCCCATCCATATATGTCATGCGTATTATACAGTATCTGTCCTGTATTATACCAATCTGTGCTGTATTATACTATATCTGTCCTGTATTGTACCATATATGTCCTGTATTATACGAAATCTGTGCTGTATTATACAATATTTGCCCTCTATTATACCATATCTGTGCTGTACTATACCATATCTGTCCTGAATTACACCATATCTGTGCTGTATTATGCAATATCTGTGCTGTATTATGCAATATCTGTCCCGTGTTATACAATATCTGTCTTGTATTATAGCAAATATGTCCTGTATTGTACCATATTTGTCCTGTATTATACAATATATGTTCTGTATTATACCAAATCTGTGCTGTATTATACAGTATCTGTCCTGTATTATACCAAATCTGTGCTGTATTATACCATATGTTTCCTGTATTGTACCATATATGTCCTGTATTATACATTATATGTTCTGTATTATACAATCGGATAGCGGTTGTCGTGAATAACAACAAGTTCAGCAATGTTTATATAGTTTATTATCCCCAATGTTACATCATACCCAGGCTGGGGGAGCCGCCCTGGGTATGTTTAGTATGTTCACAACAAAACAAATTGAAATATGAAACACCATGTTTTATTATTTAACGCACCGTCACATTAGGTACAAGTGTTTACTGAGCTCAAGTCAACGATCAGCATGTAGACATAGAGAGTATGTGCGGCATGTTATGGTATTCATCAGTGCACAGGTGACGCATTCAACCGATGGCGGTGGTCGGTCAGCTTGGTAAGGAAAAACGTGACATTGGTTACCCTCTCTACCACCCATTGTGTGTTGGGGCGTTGACGATGTGCCCATCTCAAGGCATCCACGGTGTCCAGTATCTCCAGCATCGTCTCTAGTGACCTTCGATTAATGATGGTGAACGGCTGATCAGACACATAGATATTATTGCCGGGATAATAATACCGTAACTGGTCCGTCTTTTTGTGACGTAAGATGTACCCGAAAGCGACATTCAATTTGAAGGCCGTAGTTTGATCTTTGAAGATGACTTCCACGTAGCTGCGTAGACGGGTGAGGTTGGTCAGTGGGAAATTGTAAATATCTTGAATAGGGCCATGAGGGTGGAAACAGTGCCGTGTCATGGACCAATGGCGCCGATCGATGTCACTCACTGGATGGTTGTCCTGTAAGAGATCGCCCAGAAAATGTTCGATGTTGTCAGGCGTATGACTCGAAACCGTAACGCTGGGGTCCGGCTGGATATCCAGGCTCCTCTGAACTGTGGGTATAGGTGGGCTCTCCTTCATCGCATCACCAGTGGCGTTCGTCTCCCCGGGCTTATCTTCACTGGGTCTGACCTTCCGCGGCTCCTCTTCAGTAGGAAGTTGTCGCTCATGCCATGGTACCGGGGCATGAATCAAACGTTGGTGTCGCAGCAACTGACTGGTCAGTTTGAAAAGCCGACCACAATCCTCGCATGGACGCTTGGGTGGCCCATGAATTGAACGTTCATGGCGCAGTAAAGCATCTTCCCGATTAAATGACCGTGCGCAGGTTATACAAGTATACAGTCCGTCGTTGTGGGTGGCCGTGTCGTGGCGACGTAAATTGTCTAGACGAGTAAACTGCTTCTGGCAAGTTGTGCAAGTGAACATCTTGGTGGTTGACAGAGTGTCTGATGAAACGGCCAGGCTGCTTTCCTTTTATAGCACGCTAGCTGGCGATCTATTTTTAGCACACTCAGTTCAACTACCCCAAGTCGAGGACCGAGATGTACTGGTGTACGACTGAGCCGCATTGCGCGCGCGTGTGTGTGTGTGTGGGGGGGGGGCAGTGGATTTTACATCCGGGACTTGCCAACATCCGGTTTCCAAGTGGGGTTTTCCCGTCGTTCCTCCGTCTTCCATCCGGGTACTGTGGTT